>JBBMOC010000357.1:9289-24289 GCA_037975185.1 Centropyge bicolor
GGGGGGGGGGGGTGATCAAAGCAGCACATGAAGGTCAACAGTCATTTATTATATGTCTCTATGATTCTAGTTCAGCAGCTGAATCTGTCCCTGACATCCTAAGGGTTTCAACTTATAAATGCTAATGTCCTGCCCTAACTTCCTGTTTAAACAGGAAATACATTGCATGGAGGAAGTGAAAAAGCCACTTAATGATGTCTTTCTTTCGCACAGTCTGACTTTCTGTCCTGCAAACCTGCATCTCACCATCACGACTGAAGTGAAGATCAGGCTGACCAAGACTGTGGTTTCCTCCTGAATGAACTGTCTGTTTACCAGTGTGTGTGTGTGTTCGCAGAGTGTCGCTCTGTGGACTGCGAGCACTGTTTCAGCCGAGACTTCTGCACCAAGTGCAAACCTGGATTCCAGCTGTACAAAGGCAGGTGTCTGAGCCGCTGCCCGGAGGGAACCCTGGTCCACCAGACCGACTGCCTTGGTGAGCTCACACTCAGTTACACCATCTAATATCTAAAGAACACGAAAAGTGTAAGTAGCCTTTATGGAGTCTTATCAGAGAACAACAGCTACTGAAAGCAAACCTGTTGTCCTGCTGCTTCTCACCTGCCTCGTCTCTGCAAATGACTGTCACCTGGAGCTCATGCAGACAACAAGAGGACGAAGCAGGACAGAGAGGATTTCCTTCACTTTGAAAATCTTTTATGAAAAAGGGGAAAAGAATATTGTCACAACAATAACGCCTGATCCTTGAATAATTTTGTCATGACCAAAGAAAAGTTTGACATGTTAAGATCATTAATTAGAATTTCATGCTCACGACAAAACAGCAATCAGACGTTTCAATGTCCTCTCTGTCTGATCATATAATGTTATCTATCACCATGTGCAGGTCTGTTGGTTTTGGTCTTTTCAGGTAATTTATTGACAGAAAGAAAAACCAGCCTGATCCATTAAACTTTGTCCAGGTGTGTGATTGCACTCGTGTCAAGGTTACGCTCAGGTTTTTGGGGCATGTTCACTGTAAACATCCTTCAGACTTTCAGACGCCTGGATCAGCTCTTATAGGAGTCGCGATAAACTTCAAAATGCAAAAAGGAGCAGGACTCTGCAGCACCTTGTCCAGGTTTCTGATCGCTGTCTGACATATGTTCAAAGGCAATATATGGTGCTGGTAAATGATGTGATGGTAAACCAACACGCTGAACAAAAAGCATGTATTAAATTACATCTAGATCAGATGTGGAAGTCAGTGGTGAAGGCAGCCGAAAACCAAAGCAGAGTCATCTTCACTTCACATTGGAAACCTGGATATTGTTCACGTATATTTGCGTGCTTCATGAAAACCTCATATCTCATGTACTCAGAATACTGGTGTCAATGTAAAGCCGTCACCCGTCTGACCTTCACCGATATGTATCCTATTAATTGTGGTTTCAAATTACCGTCTCCTCTAAAGCGGCTGAGCTTGACCCCAGCCGGCTATAAAGTGCAGGTCCGCTCAGCGATCGATGCAGCGGTGAAGCTAATCTGAGCTTTAATCAACAGCAGACGCGTTCCTGCCGACTCCTCTCCTTTTATCTGTGGCCACTTTTCTGCAGTATTTCACCGGTGAATGTTACTGAGTTTTTCATCCTTTATGTTTTTTTTTTGTTTTGTTTTTTTTATCTTAAAATAAGCAGATTTTTAGTCAAAAATTTGTGACTTTTTGATAAATTGCACCTGTTTCAGTAAACGACAATTTGTCTGAATGGAGACCATGAAATGGGAAAAAAAACAAACAAACCCTGAAATAATTTCTTTCAGATGGCTCAAATCTTTGACATTGTGACATTATCTGATCACATGACTCGATGATGCATCCAAGCCACAAATCCTGCTCTTGTTTGAGGCGTTTTATCTTGAAGTATTTAACATTTTCCTCTGATGCCCCATTTCTATCTCCCACCTCATCTACTCCTGTTACGACCAAACATATAATTATAAACGAACAGGGTCCAGGTTACGAATGAAAATCTCCTGCCGAGGTGATCTCGTCGTTCAGATCTTTGCTCTCGTTTGAGGGTGCGACTTCAAGCTGAAAACACGCAAAGCGCAGATGTGGAGTTGCTCGGCCTCCGGAAGCGAATGTGTTTCTCACCTTCACGCTCGTATAGAATGAAGCATATTGAATATTCGCCAGTGTTCATTTCACGCATGTGTGAGCCTAACGATCCACCTGCAGGGCGAACAGCGAGACAAGCGAATCACAGTAGGGGGTCATCACAACTCCGTTTGTTCCTCTTCATCTATTTCTTGGCCGAATCTTTCGTGGTGCGGAGCCAAACTTTCAGCGCAACACATGACTCACATTAGGAGTCTTCAGAGGAGTTTTAGAATTTATCTTCATATCTCGTTGTGTATCATTCCGCCCTTCTAAGTAAGTGAGATATATAGTTGAAGTCAGTCATCACTCGGGGCCGGTCGGGACTCCAGATTCCCCCTCTGTCGTCCACCTGCAGCATCTGCAGCTACTGTTGTTTCTTGGCAGCGTGACCACATCTGGTTTTCATGCAGATGTTAAGGATTCATGTCTGACTGTTGGTACACACCTCGAGCTACTCCACAGAGGAGTCACTGGAAATCTTTTCATTTTCTACCCAAAATCTGACAATGATATTGATGATTACTGAGAAATGTCGTCCCATGTTGGCGGTGGTTGCTCATTCTTCCGTGGAAAAAGTGGAGGCGACTGATTTTTGTGGGTGACATCACTCATCAGACACTACGAGTGTAACGTCCTGCAAATTAATGCTTCAGCTGGCATTGGTTAATCTGAAACGACGGCAGTGTGGTTTCCAGGGGTCTAAAGAAAACATTTGTCTTTATATATTGTTTCAGCAGGATGATTTATCTCAATAACTTCAGATTTTATTTAGTTAAGCACATGATAGTTGAAAATCTCTGAACCTCTGTTTCTTCGCCTAAACCTCCCTGAAAAACTTTTCTTTTCTGTGACCTCTTTTCCATCTTCATCTCAAGGCTTCCTGGATTCCCCACATGTGAAACCAGTTGAAAACTTCTGCAACCCCATGTTGATCTTTAATCAGTTCCTCTCTCTCTCTTGTAGACGACTGTCTCCTGGCTCCGTTGGGAGAGTGGAGCGACTGGAGCGTCTGTCTCCGCGATGGCGCCAACTGCGGCTTCAGGTGGGGCAGGCAGACCAGGACCCGGGGAGGCGGGCAGTCCGGCAGAACGCCTGAGGAGAAAGCGGCGTCACTTTGCCCGTCCCACAGTGAGACGCAGAGATGCAGGATGAGGAAGAAGTGTCCTACAGGTGAGAGGGGACGGGTGGAGGGACGATACAGGTGCAAACAGAAGGTGCAGTAAGAGAGATTTTATGTTGTTATGCATAAATTTTCAGGCAACCACAAACAAACTGCAGCAGAACCTGCCTGTTTCTAATAAACTGGTTCGACTGATCATGTAGCTGATTTATTCTTTTTTACGTTGCGCTGCCAACATCTGTGGATTCCCCGCCTTGTTTGGTCTGATGTTATGTGCTGTGTTGACACAGTTGTGCAATTTATAATGCCAAGTGGGAGAGTTTGGACCCCATAAAAAAATTCCAACATGTGCTACTTCTAATTAGCACTTGTAGGCTGACGCTTAGAGTTTTCTCCTTTTAGAAGTGGAGTTGAAGTGAAGAGAAGCTTCCTTAGTTTTTGTCATTCTTGTTTTGGTGCAGACAAACTTTCAAAGGTTTGTTATTGGTGATGTCGGCTGAATTTACCAGGAGAGTCAGAATACACTTTTGTCTTTAATGAAAGATCTCATTACTGACATTCTGTACTTTAAGTGGTGAGCAATGGGCATGTGGAGCACATCAGAATTATGTTTTTGTTCCAACGAGGTGTAGCCTTGTTTTCAGGAAATTCAAATGTAAACTTAAGTGACTATAAAGTTGTTTTTCTGCCTCAACGCTGTCCTTTATCTCTGATGCACTGATCAGTCAAACTTCAAAATCATGTACAAGTCAGGCTTTTCACAATAACCCCCCACTTCCCTAAGCTTTTGTCAGAAAACTTCCAACAAGTTCCCCAAATCATACGACACATCGTTGGAAGCTTTCTCCAATCTGACGCCTCCATCACAGGCACGACATCATTCATCCAACCCTTCCAAAACCGCTGTTGAAAGACAAATCTGTTTCCTAATGTGACAACACTGTGGTTAAGGTTTGGTTGTGTTTAGGGAAACATTGTGGTTTAGGTTAAATAGATTCCTTCATTAAGGCCAACTTGCTTGTCAGTTAAAATAATCACCACTTGGTTCACATTAGGAAATGATTGTGGTCGTTGGTTGAAATAAACCAAAACTGACTCGGGGTAAGAAACAGGGAACAAACGTCTGTGTTGAAGTCGAACCTTTTTCTTGTTCATCCCTCGACCCGGGTTTACCACAACATCACCTGACTTCCTCCTTTGCGCCCATCAGAATCAATACAGATGAGGACATAAAACATGTTGAGGTGATTGATCGTGTAATTTTTCGGATTGTTGCTGTTCATCCTCTTGGTGCTGCTGGTGTAAAGGAAACACCAGGAGATGTAGACTTTGACTGTTTGTGTTTATGGTAAATGAAATGAAAGACAAATGAGGTACATTTGTGACGACGCAGTGGAACAAGGTCATGGCGAGGAAACGATTTCCAAAATGTTAATCTGCTCATGAAAATGGAAGAAAACCACATGGGGTGATTTGTGCAATGACACCAATGACCCTTGTCTCTCTTTTCTTCAATCAAACCAAGAATTGTTTGATGTTGCATTACTGGAGTATGAAGCTTTCCGTCCTGAGCTGTAAATGACAAATACAGGTGGACAGGTTTGGTGTAACTCACAGAGATAGGAGTAATCAAGTAAAGAACATCGTGTTCATCATGTGTTCATCCAAAGGAACCTGGAAAGACTCCAACAGCAAAAAACTATTGTGAAAGCTCTGTGTTGTGGAAATGTTGTCAATGCTGCTTAAAAGTGCATGGAAGGGAACAAAAGCACAGATAATTGAGTCCCTTGGTCTTAAGCCCTCATCAGTAATAGAACTATTGTATTGGAGACTGTCTGGATCTTGTTTTTTAACTCTGCGTTAAATTAATGATGAATTTCATACACATATTCCAAAACATTTAAAACCAAACTTGGCAAACGCGTCTGTTTTCTCTCCAAAACCCAGTTGTTGTTGTGACCTTTCGATGGTTTCTTATTTTCTTCCTCCAACACAAACAGCACGAGAAGCCGTGAAACATATAAACAGTGCGGAGGAATGTACGGAGCTGCGTTGTTAGGCCCACACTCGTTTCTCTTTAAAGCTGGTCTGTCTGTGCGTGTGTGTCTGTCGGTGTTTTCCACGATAGAAGACATGTCATTTGAAGTAATCATCATTATCATTGTCAGATCATATGTCCGGTGGCATTAGTGAAGGAAGGAATCCGATCCAGCTGATCCAGGGTCTGGCGCAGTTATCGGCCCGTGGACCTTAATCGCACACATGTGGGATAAAAGGCCTCTGTGGCATCTCTCTGACATTCCTCTGTTGTTCCAGATTAGATGGCTCGAGTCTTTTAATTCCTTCTCTTGTTGTCTTATTGTTTTCAGATGAGGAGGAAGGACAGGGTCTCGTCTCCCGTCCCTCCTCTGCTTTTCCTCTCTGTCTCTTCAACGATGGCAGCAAACTGTCAGGGTAGTTTAACAACATCCGACACAGGCAGTTAAGCTGTCGTGTTTTCAGGGGACGTCTTGGTGACACATGTCTGTTTTGTATCCAGGTAGTTTATTGACCAGGAGACAGAGACACAGGTTCAAGTCCTGGTCAAGTGTTCAAAGGTGAAGAAGTCATAGTTGAGGGCTGCTGTCCTAGTTCTCTGCAGACATGCGTCTCATGGTTTCACTTAGAGAAGCAGACTTGTGACTGGAAGGTTGGCAATTCAATTCCTGGACCAGCAGGAAAAAATTGTGAAAGAGCAGGTCAAGTGAAAGAGCAGCATTTATCTCTTTGGCATTATTGCTGATGAGGCGGCCTGAAGCAAAATACTCTGGATGAATTCAGGCTGAAGAAGACGTGAGAGTCTGCAGCCATACTAACGTCTCTGTGAAGACGTACTCAGGTGTAATCACGTGTTAGCTCAGTACCTTAGTTGTTATTTCATTGAAAGAACAACTAAGGCTGATGGGAATGTCAGAAGTTTGCACGTGTTTGTTCAAACCAAAGAGTTGATTACAGTTCATCCTAAGGAGGACATGAACATCTGAATCAAAGTTCATTGCACTCTATTTGTTGCTAAGATATTTCACTCAAACCACAAAGGTCAACCTCATGGTGGCACTGGAGGAAAAGTCGGTGGATTAGTCATCATGGTCTCAGAACCATGAACATCTGGACAAAGCTTTGTACCAATCCATCTAGTAGATGTTTCACAGAATGAGCAATAACAACAGGAGAAGTCTGGGAATCACCTGTGTCATTTCCTGGACTCCACTAATGTCTGGACAACACTGAAATCACTGGAACCGCCCTGCTGGCACTGCCAAACCTCACACAAGAGACATGTAAATCCCCATTCACTCAGTCTGCCAACATTATGGTGTCTGGCATCTATAGCTAATTATTTTCAAATGGTTGAACTGCAGTCTTTCAAAACAGCAACTGTGCCCACAGATGGTTTTAACATTTAAGGCTTCTCACACTGAGGACGGCCTTCAACCATCAGACAACAAGGCCTGAGAGTCTGCAGGTTTTCACTCCTACTGTTCCTACATTATTTTACTTATTCGACAGCTGTACCTCTTCAACAGAATCAAACATGCAAATTTCAGAACTTTATTTTCTTAGCTGCAATTTTCATGCTTTCACATTTCACAGTCTCACAAATTCTCTGAGTAGTTATATAATTCTAGAATTGGTGAACCAGTGTGATGAAGGGAAGAAGCCAGGTCCTTTACTAATGACACATGTACATGTGACCACTCGATGAACCATTCACTAGATAAAGACTGATGAAGATGAAAGCTCGAAACTCTTAGTGAATGGATGTTTTTGTGACTCTCGCCACCATATATTCTTCCCAAAGATCAATAATGGACATCTCTGCACAGAAAACCTTTGTCTCATCTGGTTTCACTGGTCGTTTTTGTCAAACATCAGGAAATAATCCAAGAATCCAAACATTTGGATACTTGAGGCGGCTCAGTCCGCCTGTGAGTTCATAATCATGATCGAGTTTGACCATAAAATCATCAATAATCCTCACAGACCATCCATCACAAACCCATCGCTCCTCCTCCTCCTCCTTATTAAAGTGTTAGTGTTAAATTAAAGACGTCCACATCCTTCAGGTCTTTGAAGTCTCCCAAATCCTGCCAGAGCTCTTTAGTCTGTTTCCTTTTGATTCACTGCAGTCGTACAGTTTCAACTAAGAAGGAAAACATTGTAAAAAAAAAAAAATTGAGAGCTGTCAGCTGAAGGACTCCATTTAACAGCATTTCAGCTCACTGAATCACAAAGGTCGGGTGGCAGGTACACGTTATTTTCTCTTTTCTCATAATATCTCACGTTACTTAAAGCTGGGGATGATATATCACAAATGTCTGATAGAGTCAGGATGTTGCAGGTCATGGGTGCAGGTTGAGGTGAATAAACCAGGAAATACTGATCAGATTAAAAAGGATCATTATCTGCTGAGGTGTTGACCATAACTGATCATAATTCAAACACAATTTTAGAAGTTAAAAAAAGACCATCTCTGTGTATTTGGGGTCTTCAGCTCATTAACGAAATAAGCGGGACAGATAATAGGAACCCAAAGTCCTTTCATCCATCGAGGTTTCGTACACCACAAATAAATTGGCTGTAAATTTAACCAAAATAACTGGGAAAAATAACTAATAACAAGCTGTGTAATTATTCATACTGTGTCCATGTGTCGATAACTCGGCCTCTTCTTAAGCTTGGTCTGCGTCTGTAAAGTGACTTTTGCAGCTACGGACACATGTTTGCTGTTAGTGTGAAAGCTTATTAGTTGTATTTATGGTGGTGATAATCTCTCATAGTCAGGACTGATTTATTCGCCTCTCCTGTAAAGAAAGAGCGTGGCAGTTAATGCATTCCCCTTCTATAAAAACTGAGAGGAGCTGCACGGCCAGTGTTTTATGATGCAGCACAACACGAATGTAAGACGGAGGGAAACGGAGGTCGAAGTCCTGCTGCATTCATCCGTCTCGCATCCATATTACAACAAGCTAAACCAACTGCTGAGCTCCCTGTCAAACGTCCATCCTTCATTATTATTCCATTAGTGCTGTTTTCAATTCTGTGGAGGAGAAATGAATGGATGCATCTAAGTCACAATAGAAGACCGAAGCCTCATGGCTCGTTGCCTGGTCATTACTGAATCTCCCCGAAAGCTTAATTCATGCAGTTCCTCTTGGGGAGATGATACAGCAGCTGGACGTCAGTGTTTAATGTAGTAAATGCAGTAAAAATGAAGCACAGGCTCGTCCCACAGCGCAGCTCACGGTTCTGCACGCGACAGCCAGCGAGCCAAGTTGGAAACAGTATGAAGCAGAAAATAAAGTCCAGTCCAGACTGTGAGGGAGCACTTGCTAATAATCTGGAACCATAAACCAGCCAAGGTGTGAATTCAGTCGTGAAATGTTTAAAAACCACAAGCCTGCATTTAGAAAACACACATATAGACTAATGTTTTTTGCATGAAATTTTGCAAGACTATAAACCTGTTATGGGACAAAATTGTAGCTCCAACCTAGTATCATATGCACGTTGTCATTGACGAGACTCGACAGCTCGTAGCAATGACACAATGACAAACTACAATATTGGTTCAGAGTCCGAGGACACCAAGGACTAGAAAGTGAGGCGTTGCCACAGAAGCTTCAGTCCTTCACCTGTCTGTTGGTTCTGGAGTCCACTGGACCGAAAGGCTGCTTCCATCACGGCTGGCCAAAAGGATCAGATCAGACTTTCTGGCCAAAAGTCTAAGCAGCATTTTTGGTTGCTGCAAAACCACCAGCTCAAAAATGACAATAGAGTGAAATAAACAGTTTTTTAAAATTGCCAAAAACTATATGATTTATAAATATAGTATTCATTACAGGACAGTGGGACTATATTACGTTACATGGCAGGTTCCCTCTATGATTGTGGCCTACACAGGATCTTTTCTCTGTCATTATTCATATATTTTCTATAATTTGTTTACAAGAGAAGCATTTTTCCCATCTGTGTTAACGTTTACAAGCAACGCTTTCTGGAGCCGCGCATGGGCCATGTGTGATTTTATCAGGGGTATATCTGTAGGGATGCAGTGATATTATCCAGATCATATTTTTATGGGGATATGAGCTCATTTTCTGGTCTGGCACTCGCAGCACAACAAACAGCATTCAGCTCATTTAGGTGTAAAGACACAAACCAAAGCTCGGTCTGGGACGTCCTGGTGTCCCAGCGTGGCATTCATCTTAAACCACTGTAACCGAGACGCTGAGTTCAAATCTGACCGGGGGCTTTTAATGCACGTTATTACCCCATGTTCCCATCGCTGAACTGTCAAAAAATAGCCAAGATATGATAATAAGTAGTTTTAAAAAAGCTGAGCTCTCATCTTACTTACCACGGTAAGGCAAAGCACCTTTCAGCAACAAGACAAGATTCAGAGTGCTTTACACAGGACAACAAAAGAAGAGAAGCACAAGACATCAAAAAGCAAAAAGCAATGAGAAGATAAAATATTAACAGCTAAAGTAGAATAAGTAATAAAATCTAAAAATTAAGTCACAGCGCACTTATCCAGGGACAGAAAGCAGAACTGTCACGGACAACCTGAGAGATCTGGAGGGGTCTTACCATGTCAGCAGATCACACATGTATTTTGGCCCCAGACCAAGGACCAACAACAGTATTCTGAAATCTCTGTCAGACAGGAAGCCAGTTTAAAGACTTAGTCTTGGTGAAAATTTTGAATCAGCTGCAGTTGTCTGATTGATTCTTTTTTAGGGAGATAAATGCAAGGACCAGTTTTTCCAGATGCTTCTGAGACATAAGTTCTTTAACCCTTGACATGTTCTTCAGGTGACAGTAGACTGACTACACCCACATACCCGGCTAGGTAACTGGGTTTGAACACCAATGACCGAAGCTGTCCTTGTTTAGCTGAAGAAGTCAAATCAAATTTAGGTTTAAGGTCAATGAAGGAAGGTGATTACTACTATTACTCCCTCTGGTATTTATCTCTTACCCTGACGTCACATGACTGCACTGATTCATTTATTTTATGTCCCTTGTCCTCTCTGTCTGTATATGACACTAGAAAGATCATAGTGAAATTGAGAATCCTTAAAGATAGATGTATTTAATAAGATATAGCCTGTCAGAGATTTGAACAGCTGCATGTGAAGATGCTCTTCGGTGAGTGCAGCGGGGGGAAATGGAGCGTTTAAAAAATGCAGGAGATCAAGTCTTGATGCTATTTGAAAGTGCTGCCGGTGTGGATCAGGCTGCATGATTTATTTCTTAGACTGCTGAACACACAGGAATGGTGGAAATGTTCTGGCTGAGCCGCGAGCCTGCGGTGAGTCCAGCAGCACCAACGTGAAATTATACACTCGAGCAAACGCGCAGTCCAGCGTTGGTCTGCCTGGAATATCTCCACACATTTCACTCCAGCCTTCATCATCCAGACATCTGATTGGGAAAGTTAGCACTCTCAGCTTGAGTACAATTCTCTGCAACTGGATATTGGACTTCATCACAAACAGACCACAGTTTGGATCATATCCTCCACTCTGGTGCTGAATGCTGGAGCCCCCTCAGTTTGAGGTTTGGGGATGACACCACCACCATCGGCTTTCATCGGGAGGAAATCAACCATCTTGCAGGGTGGTGCACAGAGAGCAAGCTACTGCTCGACGTCAGGGAAGCCAATATGCTGAGTGTTCGGGAAACAAAGGCCTCAGTCTACGTCAGGGAGCTGAGGTGGAGCAGGTGAACAGTTTTAGGTTCCTGGAAATCAGCATCATGGAGAACGTTTCATGAGCTTTGAAACGGGTTGATGTGGCAGAGTAAGAACTTCAAATGTCGACCAACAGAAAGCAGAGAAACTGAGAACTGATTGAACTGACACCTGTTACCGATGAACCTGTTCACCTGTGGACTGATCCAAACAGGTGTTTTTGGATCAGTCCACAACTTTCACACTTCTTTTGTTGCTCCTGTCCCAACTTGTTTGAAACATGTTGCTGCCATTAAATTCAGAAGAAGCAGATATTTACAACAATGAAGCTGATGAGTCAAACTTCAAATATACTGTCTTTGTGCTGTTTTCACAGCCGGATCCGTAAAGGTCTCTGTGGGTCGGTGGTGATGGGTCAGTCCAGCTCAGATTTCCGGAGCCAGTTTCATTTTTTTCTTTTACCACAGTCCAACACTGAGAACAGATGCATCAGATAAAGTGGGTTCTTCTGGCGGCGAGTGAACGATCATGATTCAAATTATCCCTGAATTCAAACCCGTGGAGCGAAATATTTAACAGTCAGTCCACAAAACGTCCGAGCACAGAAGTGAGATAATTCAATTCAGTGTTCTCAGGCAGAACTACTTCAACTATACGCACGTTCCAATGCTCACATGCCTCTTACCTCTTAAGTAACAGACTTAACTTGAAAGCTACTTTGCTCGGATCTACTTCAACAAACATTAGAGTAGACCTCTGCAGTTTTACATGACGGAGACAAATGATGGACAGATACTTTAAAGTCTTCATTGTCTGAATTCATTTCCCAAAGAGTGCAAATATGTTTTTGTCTTAAGCAAACCTGAAAACCATTTTGTACTTTGATTTAAAAGCACTGAGGATGAATTCTTTTCCCATGTTTTACTCATGAAATTAATCTGAACAAATCCAGCACATTGACGCGTTTACTGCTGAAATCATCATCACAACACGTACATACATATAAAGATATACACATAAGAGCTGTCTCAATCATCCATTCATCCCGTCACCCAATCAGAGGACGACAGGTCTAAGTAGTAGACATGTTTGGTGATGACATTGAAAAGGCTGTTGACAATTTGAGATTCTCCATTTTGAGTTTATAGAATGGATTTCACATGTTTGATGTCCAGTCAGACGAATCTCTGCAGTCCTCTGATTGGATGATTGGATGCCCCTGTGGATGTACACTAGTGTATATGGATGTGCTGTGATGCTGCACTTGAAACCAGGAGTTCTTCTCCTCGTGTCCAAGTTGAACTTTGTGTGCACAGATTTTTTCCAAACATGTATTGTGTGACTGTAACTAACATATCAAATGTGCTTGCAAATACAATGTGAGGGCTTCTGGAGCTATGAGCATGTGAATTTTACAACTGAACGTCTTTGCCATAATCATTGAGGTTAGAGGAGAGGTTAACGTTTTATCATATGAGACTGGATCATACTGCAAAGAACAATCTCAGAGTGACTTCAGATGACACCGTGTCAGAACTCAGCGGCCTTCACATCCAGCTACACGTGGATCTGGGAAGAGCTCGCAGTGTAATACGACACAGACAGCGAGCTAAAGTACGGTTTCGCAAGTATCATATGCATTAAGTTAACGCAGAGCAAACCCGGTGCAGACGCAGCCTCGGGGCGACTGGACAACAGGTATTCATTAGAGAACAAGGAACTCACTGACCACATCTTTTTTTTCTTCTCACTTTCACTCCCTCGAACGTCCTGAATGTATTTTAAGACACAGGCCTAAGTGAAAGATAGTAATGGGATTTTTCTCTTCTCCCTTTTGGAGACTCCCCTCAAAGTTGTGGGCAGAGATGAGAACAGTATGTTTTTAGGTGGATTCCAGGCATTTTCATGAGGTTTTCTCTTAGTGTGACTGATTCAATTTAGGGTGGATTCAGTCCTTTTTAATGTACTTTTATAAAGTTTTTATCGGACCATCAAGACTTTGGAGCTTTGGGTTCGTTTCAAAGCTGGTGCTTGTATACACAGTTCTGAAGGTCTGGATTTATCAAAGACGCCTCATTGTTCCGCTTCTATGCTTCTTTGACCACATCTTCTGTCCTCTGAGGTTTATTCTGCACGACACGTCCCTCGGCTGTTATCTCAGCGCGTCTCAGAGTCGAAGCTACACTGAGCAAACCTCATTAAGATTTACTGGATTTGCTTATAAAATGAGGACAGGTGGACTAATGGCTGTAATGACAGAGTCCTGCTGCAGCTGCCGTGGCGACGTCGAGCCTTTGGTTTCAAGTATGAGAGAACGTCTGAGGTGATAAACCTTTGAACGCTGTGATGGGACACTGTGACATCACAATACAGCGTTAGTGAACACCTACTTCCTGTTAGTGACCTTATTTGTTGTACATGTAGTGAGGGTACAGCTGTGGTTCAAGAGGTAGAGCTGGTTGTCCATTAATTGCAGGGTTGGTCGTTCAAACATCAAAATGCTCCAAATTAAAATGCGGACATGTTACACGGCAGCTCCACAACTACTGCTGTGCAACTGTGTGTTTATTTGGTGACTGAGGCAAATTATGAAACACTTTAAACTTAATAGGAGTTTTAAAATCGGAGCCAGTTTCCAATTCATCCAGAGCAGAACCGTTTTCTATATGGAAACAAAAATAGGTCCAAACATATAAGTAGTTTGGTCCAGATTTTTCTTGCCTCACATCAAAGGTCGCACAAAAGTTGAAGCTTTGATCTGAGTCTAATAATTCAATGACATTTATCGACATCTGGCTCGATCAAATCTGGTTTATCAGCTTTCAGCTGAATCTGATCATGTTAGTTTTCTGGGTCAGAAAAAAGGAGGAGAGATTTGATAAGAATTCAGGAGGAACTTCTGGCATCATGCAGCCGGTGGAAGAAAATATCAAACCTATAAATCACAACAACCTAAAGACGACATGAAAAAATAATACTAGTATAACATTTCAGTTCTGTTCAGTTTTCAGCCTTGTTGATGGAAAGGCTGTTGACATGGCGATGTAGGTTGGATGGACAACGACTAATATATCTCAGCAACCACAGATGAACTTCACTGACAGTTTGTACAGACATTCATGGAGCATCTCTCTGGTAGTTTGTGTCTACGTGTCTCAATATCTACAAGACGGACTCTACAATGTTTTTTAAATACATTCATTGTTCCCTCATGATTTATCTTAATGGCTTTGGTGATCGTCTGTATTTTCCTCTAGCACCACCATCAGGTTCACATTGTTGTGACTGAGATTTGGTGACATTCATGTTCCCCTTGAACATGAATAGAAACTAGGTGTGTGTGTGTGTGTGTGTGTGTGTGTGTGTGTGTGTGTGTGTTGGCCCACACAACGCTTCTATCTTCACGCGGATTTATCATCCGTTCTGCCGATGTACAGAGCTTCTTTTTTTTCCACCACAACATGTGGTTCTGAGTGCAGAGTTGTGCAAGGAGTCAGAAGAGAGTCGGGAGGATAATCCCAACATTTTTGAAAAATCCTTGAGCTTTTCGTCTTTGTCTAGTAAATTTGAACCCTCTGAGACATTCAATCTGATATTATGATTTAAAAGGTCAATCAAAGGAGAATCTTCATATAGGAAATCAACGCTACATTATCACTCTCGTCTTCAAGTTTTATCTAGGTTATCTAAGTTATATCGAGGGTTCTATATAAGCAGTGGATTCAGGTTCTGAAGAACGGTATGTTAGATCACAGTGTTTCCAGGTCCACTGAATTCAACAGGTCATTAAGGAGACTGGCAGTAGCAGACTGAGCAGGAGCAATAAGCCCTCCAACACACCCACCACACACACATACACACTATATTTCCGAATAGCAGAAAAAATTCAAACTAAAAGATCTGGTTCTGTTTCATTTCAAGTTGCACAATTTCACATTAAATGGACTCAAACCACAATAAGGACCAATTTAACTGTCCAGAAATGAACATATAAGGCAAAAT
>JBBMOC010000357.1:29289-32962 GCA_037975185.1 Centropyge bicolor
ACCAACTCTTGACAAACAACCTTTCTTGTGAGGACATTTTGTCTTGTGAGGACATTTTGCCTGGTCCTTACAAGGATTATACTAGGATGCCTTTGTTTTAGGGTTAAGGTTACAAATACAAAAAGTTTATGCTTTGGGTAAAGGTTAGGGTCAGACATTCAGTTGTGATGGTTAGGGTTAGGGTTAGGGGCTAGGGATTGCATTATGTCAATGGAACGTCCTCACAAGTATAGCAAAACAAACCTGTGTGTGTGTGTGTGTCTGTGTGTGTGTTTGCGTGTGTGTGTGTGTTTGCGTGTGTGTGTGTCTGTGTTTGCGTGTGTGTGTGTGTGTGTCTGTGTTTGCGTGTGTGTGTGTGTGTGTGTGTCTGTGTCTGTGTCTGTGTGTGTGTTTGCACGGTCAGTAGCTGGTTTTCTGGTGAGAACTGTGTAAATGAGAAACCTTCAGTTTGGTTTATATCCACGTGATCCTGGAGCAGAGTGAGGTTCAGGTTTCTCCACCTGCTGCACAACGGTGCCGTGAAAAGTGACTCCCCCACATCCAGACGACTCACGGACATGTTTGTCTGCGAGCGTCCAGATGAGCGACCGTGCTGGTTCGTTCACTCTCACATGTTGGACCAATGAGAGCGCAGACACAGTGAGACGCAGAGAGGCATCTCAGGACAGCCTGCCTCCGTCCCCCATCAGCAGCGCCGCGCTCAGAATCAAAGCCACTGTGACAGCGTCGCTAATGAAGGACAGACTGCAGGAACCAGGAGAGGAGGAGAAGATGGAGGCCGAGGTGGAGGAGGGGGAGGAGGAGGAGGAGGAGGAGAGGAGACGTTCAAGAACGCCATCTCTGAAGATGGGCTCTCCTTACTAATGAAGGGCAGATGACAGCGGGGCATCACGTCGGGGCACCGCGGCCCCGAAATGAACTGAGGGGGGGGGGGGGGGGGGGGGGTCTGATGTAAACACACTGATCTGAGGCCTCGTCTCGTCGCTCCGGCTCCTGACGTGAACGATAAACAACAGGGCGTCACTCAAAGCAACGTGGATTCAGATCTAAATGTCCGGGCGGGGGGGGTTTTCGCCATCTGAGACTTTAGTGTCGGCTTGTGGGTTGTGCCTTTGAGCAGGGCAGCAACAGCACCACCTGTCTGCAGAGGAGCTGCACCACCAGGAGTTCANGAGCAGGGCAGCAACAGCACCACCTGTCTGCAGAGGAGCTGCACCACCAGGAGTTCAGGCTGCTGCGCGTCGGCTAATGTGCATCTGAGAATCAGAACTTTCTTTATTGCTTGTTTGAGATCGAGGGAGAGAAAGGAAACACGAATCTTTCTGAGTCAGTTGTGTTTTTCTTGATGTTACTTTAAGAATTGTATTAAGTGATTTTTTTTTTCAACCTCGCAGGAAAGTTGCAGGTGCACAAAGGAAAATTCAGTCGAGAGTCGAAAAGTCGTAAAGAAAAGTGAAAATTTGGGGATTTTCGTTCTAAATAAGAGTTGATCTTTGGCTGTTCTCAAACTTTAAAATGACTAAAATGACCGAGGTCAAGTTCATCAGATGAAGAGCTCGAATGATGGACGGTCGTGTCTCAGAGACGAGTTCAGGGAGGAAGAGTGATTTTTATTTTTTTTTCCCCCACAATCAGTGTTGACTTGATTTAACCTGAGATGGCACTGACCAATAAAACTGTTGGCCTGATGATGATCAGTGACTTATTTTGAAGCTGCCTGTTGTGAGTCATTGATTCAAGTGGAAAATGTGCACGAGACGTGTTGATTTCAAAGTGTCATTTCTCCTTGTAGCTTGATTAATTACAAACGTGACCGATGTGTAAATGAACAGGATTGAAATTAACAAAAGACTGGCAGAGAAAAGCTAATAATAATGTTTTATCTCAAACTGATTTAAAATGCAATTTTAAACCTGAGATTTTTATTGTGTCCTGCTGAAAGTTTTAGTTGTCTGAAAGTAAAATATTGTTGAGGAGATGAATTAGGACGAATCACTGGTCATCAGTCAGGTCTCATCAGGCCTCGATCCGACAACACTGCATGGAAAAGACTCCGCCCCCTCATTCATTTCAGTGAGGCCAGTGATGACAACATAGATGGCTGCAGCAAAAAAACCCTCATTTATCAGGTGAAAAAGTTGAACATAACATCCAGCAAGTCAAATCCACACAAGTGCACTGAAGATGAACGGTGTCGCTTCTGCCGTCATTTCACAGTTTTACATGTTTTCATTTACATTTTTGTTTTAATCCCGGCGTCTCCATCACGTCACCTTGAGCTGTTTGTCATCATCATTAGTGGACGACTGGTATGAATTCATTCATCTTCTATAATCCGTTACATTGACTTTGAAGTTGACTTTTCTTCGTCCAACGGGAGAAAGCTGTCGGACGACTGTTTTAAGTTGGCGTCTCTCTCTCGGCGTCTTTCTTTCCTGCCTTTCTGCCTGCATTTGTTTTTCCTCTCTGATGTCCAACCAACCTCTAAATCAACCTCAGTGCTGTATATTACAGAAAATTATTCCACTTTTCAAGCGGAGCCAGAAACACTGCGGCTCTCTGCTGCGATGCTGAACATCAAAACCACATTTTCTCTCTGGGCTGAAGCCGCTGTAATGGGACGAGACAGCTATATGAGATATAGGCATGAGGTTTAACCTGACATGTCATGATGTATTGTGAAATATCAAAACATTTATTCATTGAGTTCAAACCCCCGGGTGTTTTGATCTAAACTCCTCCGGCTTCTAAAGCGACACACGATCAGATGTATCTGTGTGTTCGCAACAGGTAACACATCATGTCTCAGTGGAGGAGACTTGAAAAGCCTTCGCCTGTTTCTGCCGACTCGTGGCCAAGATTCCCCCTCAAAGCAGCGATACATCACCGGGAATATTTTACTGACACCTGTCAGATGTGGACGCTGCGCAGGCCGGCGGCGAGCGGCAGGATCCAGCACATCAGTCCACATAAAAGTTCACAGTAATTATCCTGGATCCAAATCTGAGGCTCGCAAACACCTGAACAGCTTTTATAGGGCCTGAAAATAATCGGCCACCTTTCAGCTTTCAGTTTTACACATTCTGGAACTGGCGCCTACGTTTGGCAGATTTTTTTTTTTTTTTTTTTTTTTTAACGTGAAATGTAGGCGAACATGTGACCTGTAAGGTGCACAGCAGCTGTGTGAAGTTCTCTACAGCGGGGTCCAACAGTCTGGGACCACGTCGATATTTTCACCTAAACCTGGAAATGATCAGAAAGTTTAACTGAAGGTCTGAAGACGCTCTGATGTAAAATGAGGATCCTGAACTGTGTCGATGTCAGCAGATCTGTGACCGTCTCAATTCCTTCAGACAAAGGTCAGATTTCCTCCAGTTGTTTCTCTCCCATTGAAGCATTGGGTCGACTCATCAGACTGATCATGTGACTCGCTTTGCTTCCTCAGACGTTCTTGAATGTTCGGTGGGGTTGAGGTCAGGTGACCCCTCGGCCTTCTTTGGTCTGTGGGGTTGTATCATAGACTGTATAAAATATGGACGTAGGGTCCGTGACGTCACCCATAGGTTTCTGAAGAGCAAAAATGAAGCAAATCGTAGTGCGTAGCCATCTTGGTAGCCTACCTCCGGTTACTCCAAATATGGACAAAGAGGTGGAGCGAGGGCGGAGCTGAGGC
>JBBMOC010000357.1:32970-74401 GCA_037975185.1 Centropyge bicolor
GGACGTAGTGTCCGTGACGTCACCCATAGGTTTCTGAAGAGCAAAAATGAAGCAAATCGTAGTGCGTAGCCATCTTGGTAGCCTACCTCCGGTTACTCCAAATATGGACAAAGAGGTGGAGCGAGGGCGGAGCTGAGGCGGGTCGAATGAACGCTATTGGCTGAAAAAAGCCACTGAAAAAAGCCGCTTTATTCGAAATAATCAAACTAGCTATGGCTAACCAGCTAGGTTAAATGCTAAATATCGTTGCTAGTCGGCTAACCCCACGACGATCTCTTTCCCAAACTCAGTGACTAGAATTAGCCGGGGTGACGCCCTTTAGACCGTCAGTGGCTAGTTGTCAATCAAAGTGGCGCCACTTAGATTGTTTTTATCTGTCGTAAAATCGGACATTTTAACATGGGGCTCAAATGTAATTGACTCCCTTCTGCGGCCTGCTCTAGTGGTTATTCGAGGAACTGCAGCTTTTTTGCACTTCCGCATTGGCTTCATTTTTCAGCGCCGGAGGTTGCCGCTTGGGTTGTATCCTGCTGCTGAGTGAATCCAGAGGGAGGAGCAAGTCTCTGAAGGCGGCCATGTTGAAAATGGGCAAACGAGATGACACGTGACGGCTTCTTAACCGGACGGTTTCCAGGAGCGAGGAGTCAGAAAAACAGTTAATAAAAAGCATAAAGCCATGAGTGTGCACATGAGGCTGATTGGTCCAGAAGGATGAGAGATGAGCTGCAGACACACACACACACACACACACACACACACACACACACACACACACACACGACCCAACACACGATCCCCTCCAGGCCTCCACCTGGCCGAGATAATTACGGCTGAGCATCTCCACATCAGACGCTGTTTCCACCAGGACGTCCCACAACTGCTTCATCCCTTTTTTAAAAAACGGAAAATATGGACAACAGCTGCAGTTTTGATCCTTTTACAATTTAAGGTCAATGAAGGAGCTTCAGCAAACAGCGATTCAGTCATTTACAAAGAAGGTTAAAACTAAATCTGCTTCAGATATTTTAACAGTTCAACTCACTAGTCATGAATCATTGTCATAGCAGGCTAATGTAGATAGGGTGCAGCATACTGGCAGTGACTGGGGATTGTTTTATCTTGTTTATTCTGTTTTTTGTTTTTGTGTAGTTGTTATTTTGTGAGTTTATGTTTTGCTTTTCTTTTTACTTTCCTTCTTTTTTTTTTCTCTTAATGTGCTAGGCGTTGATGTATCTGCTTTTTCAACCTATGTGTGACAACTGTATGCCTATGCACTATTTCTTAAAAGTTAAATAAAAAGATCTTGATTTAAAAAATATATATATTTTAACAGTTCAAACATTTTACCAATATGTCTTTTTACCTGCAAATCACAAAATCACTGAGGTGCAGAAAGAAGAAAGTTGTGTCTTCTACAATAGAAACACAGAGACACATTTATGTTTCCATTATATGTAATAAGTCTGCAATGCATTAGAATTATTACTGAGACAGAGGAAACAAAACCAGATTCACTGATGGATCAAAGTGTCTCATTCAGTCAGAGTCATTCAGATGGAAAAGAGGGCGACAGCAGCACTAATGATGCAGTTAGAGACGAGCGAAACCCTGATGAAATAAACTGTGAACAGAAACAAAAATATTCGTATTTACTGTTTCCACTTTGCTTTTCATCCATCAGAGAGAAGAAAGAATAAAAAAGGAGGACGTGGGAGGAAGAGGGAGAGAAAACGACTACGGCTGCTCGCCATCGACGGCGCCGGCAACTCGCCGAACGGAACCGCAGGCGGCGCGGCGGAGCACGAGGGTCAGTGAGGACGAGTCAGAACGACACCTGACACATGTTGGAATCTCAGTCAGCTGACATCAGCGGCGGCTTTGAAATCAGAGAGCAAATGGTTGTTTATTGTGTTTCCAATCAGCCTGTTCAATCTGAGAGCGTCCAACAGAATCTGGTTCACTGGAAACTCAAAACTCAAGTCGATTATTATGACTAAGAAATTCTTGCCTTGTGACCAATGAGTCAAAGAAACAGCACAGCTCGATGGCAGCCAATGAAAAAAGTCCTCTCTTTGAATAGAGTTTGAATAGAATTTGAATCAGCAGATGTTTTGCTAAAATATAGTAACTGAACATTAAAAGATTTAAAAAAAAAAAAAAAAAAAATCTAAAATCAGCTGTGACACAAACAAATTCTCTAAAAAGTCCCAGAAACCATCATCAGAGATTTAAGGTGTCCTGTGGATCTTTTTTTTTTTTTTTTTTTTTTTTTGATGAACACGATGAAAACACATCCTGCTCATGAGAACATCCCATCATGAACAGTGGAACCTTTTACGCACAGAGCTTCTCTGCTCCTGTCTCTGACCTGCTGCTGACTCTGCAGCTTCAATACTATCCTATCATAGTTAAACTCTTCAGTAAGAATGTGCTTCAGTCATGAACCTGTTACCTGCAGTTTACTAACAGCTGGGCGAAATAATGTGACTCATAGTTTAGAGAATTCAAAGTAATCAGATTACAGATGATGATGGGCTTCTGTTCACCACCAATCATCTCATGAGCTTTAGCTGGATGATTGATTTTATTAATTAAAGAATGTAAATACAGGAAAAAACATGTGTTTGACCAACATTTGTTATATTTGTAAGAAAAAAGAAGGAATCCACACGTTAGCTGTTACCAAGACATTTCACTTTCATTCACTTTTAAAGTATTTAATTGACACTTTTTTGGAGAAATCAGCAGCTGAAGCATCCAGTTCCTGCTCAGCCCGTCTGCGCTGATGTTGCACATTAAAGACGCTGGGATTCCTTGTTTTTTAAGAGCTGATAAAACCTCCTGTCTGTTCATTAACTCGCTTCTGTCAAATGAGTATTTATCAGTGTTTCTATGACTAAATGGGATTTTATTCCACAACATGAATGTATGTTTCAATAAATGTATATTTTGATGCTGCAGTGACTTCTGCCTCCTCAACATCCTTGAACATGAAATACATGCATATATCAGACGTCCAGGCTTCATGAACAGGACTGTGCAAACCTTTGAGGCAGGTGAGGAAAAATGCTTATAAAAAATGGAAGTGTTTATCTTCATCAATTAACAAAATACATTAAATGAACTGAAGAGAAATCTAAATCAAATCAATATTTGCTGTGCCCGTCCTTCATCAATCATCAGTTCTTCTGGGTTCACTTGCTCACAGTGTTTGAAGGCACTTGGCTGGTAGGTCAGTCCAAACATCTTGGAGAACTCACCTCAGATCCTTCATGTGATCCCAGACAGACTGGATAATGGGATCAGAGCTCTGTGGGGCCAGACCATCGCGTCCAGGACTTCCTGTTCTTTACACTGAAGATAGCTCTTCCTGACGTTGGCTGGATGTTTGGGGTCGTTGGGGCCAATCAAACACCTCCCTGATGGATCAGTATCTGCCTGTTTCTCAGCATTGAAGACACCATTAATCCAAATCTCTGACTCCATTTGCAGAATGGAGAAGAACCTCCATCGTGCTTCAGCATGAAGCGTGACCAGGATCTGAAACACCTCCAGGGTTTTACAGGGTCACATAGGATCAGCCATTTCAACCATTTCACAAACTCATCAGTGAAACTTTCAGGGCTTTGTTTGTTTTTGATATTTACCTCGTCAAGTCTTCTTAAGGACCTTCCCTCAGTCTCTGGAGAAAAGACGTCAGAGAGTTGATTTTAATGGGACTTGGTTTGAGATAATGGTTTGGCCTCTCGTGACCCCGATCACCAACACATCCACCCAAACCGTGCTCAGAGAATTTACCTTCATCCCACTCGACGGGTGGTCCTGTTGTTCCCGGAGCTGGTAGCTTCCTCCACACTTCCAGGAAACGTTGGACCGATGCTCGTGTTTGGAACGTGGCCTCCTCTCAGCCGGCCAGTTTCCCTCCTTCACTGCTCATATCTTGGCTGCTGCAGATTTGATTATTGTACATCTCTTTACAAATTTCGAATAAATAAATGATGAACACAGAGTTGAATTACTCACCGAGGGCAAGAGAAAGTTGAAAGTCATCTTTTATTGCACAATAAAAGATCACACATACCATGTTCTGACTCATGAGATTGGTCCACATGGGAATACAGAGAGCTATAGTTACAAATAAGAAACAAAAGGAAAGGAAAAAGGTTAAAAACCCCACCACGGAACTTACGGAGTAATGAGCAGGTTTCAGGAGCAGCCGCTCAACGTCTCGTCTCCAACGTCTTTGAGGATTACTTTGCACTCGCTTCACTGATTCTGGTTCATTGGCTGCGAAACCGACCAGCTCGTTTTCAGTGAGAGAAAAACCCTTTCATTGATTGTAATTAGTTTAAGTCGCTCGATCGTTGCTGCTGTTCCGACCGACGATCAAGTGTTGAAATTGGTTTGATTGTTAGTTTCCCTTCAGCTTGGCCCGAAAACAAATAAGCTAAAAAAAAAAAAGGCTAACTCGAGAAAAATGGATGTGAGATTATTGTGAATGGGAATCACAAGAATGAAAAAGTTGCCGGGAAGTTTTAAACCACCGAATATTGAAATATTACATGGAGGGAGGAAATCAATGCCAAGAAAATATCTTGAACAATTTTTGTAAAATTCTTTTTCACAAGGCAAAATCTGACGTTTATTTTGACGGATTTTGTTGATTTAGTGTCACATGACCTGGATATGTTCCAATTCCTTCAATTTTAGATTTCAACTTTATCCTATTACAAACCAGAAGTGGCCTCCTTCTACAGGAAGGTCAAAGGTCACAGTCAGCTACAAATCAGCTGTCAGGGATTCAGGGTCTGGCTTGAGGACACTTCCATGTCGGAGGCCTGGACAGGGACCCTCCAAACTAAATGAAGACCAGCCTTCAGAGACAAAATCCAGCAGCCCTGAATGTAATCAAGACCAGAGTGTTGGTGGTAAAGTGGGCGGCTAGAACCAGGTCTCATCAGGTCCAACAGTAGAACTAGCATGTGATGCTTCTGTTACCTGAACTAATCAGACCAACAACCTGTAACAAGCTGGTCATAAAGTTCTCAGTCATTACTATTTTAAAGAGGAAAATGTTTTAAAGTGTTTGAAAAGGAAGAAATATAACAGGGCAGCGTCCTCCTCTGGAACTGGATCCACATGACTGACTGAAAACATGAAGTTTAAACTGTGTAAAACCTGTTCAGATTCTGAAGCAGAGCAGATTAAAACGGTCAGGTCTGCTCCAGAAGCTGCTTGTTTTCGGTCCTTTTCTTAAACGATAGGTCAGAAAAAAACAACTGTCAGCTGCATCCTGGGTCATGGGAAACCAAACTGCACGTTAATCTGACCGATCAGTCTCAGATTGGATTAGTACTGTAGGACAAATATCTATAGCTTAGAGAAAATAACGGAAATATCTTGGAGACTCTTTATCATTGAGTCAGATCGAAGAGGCAGATTAGCAGGAGGGCAACAAAGAAAAGCAGAGAGTTTAACTTCCATGTGAACCAAAATGCTGTTTGTCTTTCAGGAGACATTCAGGAGTAACAAAACCAGCCAAGAATCAGTCATGAGACAACGATGCAAAGACGAGAACTATACAATAAATACATTATTTATGATAAGAGATAAACAACATTTTGAGGTGACCGTTCTGAAGAACATTTAAGTTAACCAAAAAGGACTTCAAATGAAATGACAGAACACTGTTAAAGAAGGCATGGTGTGACATGAACAGACGACACAGAGCCGCCGCCTCCACCTCTGACCTCCGACCGACCGCCGTCACATGCTGCGTCTGTTTCAAGCTTTTACACAAGAACAAGCCAGTAACAGGACATGGTGACACACATGGGCTGTGGCATTGAAAGTTGGTTTTGTACTTTTAAAACTTCTGGATGTTTTTGCTGTGGAACAGGACAAAACGGTTTCTACTTCTGATTTACATTTCTTTTTTTCAGGAATCTCGACAAACACACAAGAACAATCAAACACTTGAGCTGGATACACACTGTGTGAGCATGATCATCCGAGAAGCTCGATACCGAACAGAAGGCCTCGCTCAGAGAGAGAATGGTGTGGGATTGAACAGCCGTCTTTAAAGGGACATTCTGAGTTTTCTCAAACTGCTTCTTAATCCTGTGACATTTCACTCGACACCTCCGTTGTAGAAAATGGACACTGGTAAAAATCAAAATCAAGGTCATGAGGAGGAGGTGTGCTGCCAAATTTGAGGCCATTTTCTGGATTCAATTGATTCATTACTTTGACTACGCATTGGTCTGATCTACTTGAGATAAGCAGCAAAGTCACACAGAAAAAGGCTCAGTTCTCTATGAATCGCAGTTGAAAAAATAAACTAATCTCGAAGCTTTACACAACGAGCGGAGCTGCATGTTTGCTGCTGCTTCTCTAAATCAAAAACAAGCCTTGGTCTAACAAAAATGTGAACAAACCAGAGTATATGAATGTGGAGTTGAAAATCGAATTAGCACCAACATCCACAAATATTTGCTCCATCTGCCAGAAACTTGAACTGAAGCCTGAAAGACAAATTCAGGGATTTGTTTTCCCATTTGGGTGAAACCTCAAGTGAGGAGTTCATTTTTGTCCAACTTGACTGTGCATGATCACAGTTTGTGACCACTCTGTTTGATTTCTATCTATAATCTATTTATTGTCTAAATCCTGTTTCAGAGCTTTGTTAGAGCTCTAAGTTCAATATGACATGTTTTAAACGCTGAAGGAGACTTGCACTCATTTCTCTGACTGAGATCTTACTAGATTTATCCAGACCTCTACAAAGGAGCTGGTGAGTAAAATGTTACGACTCATAGTCAGAATGTCCCTTTAATAAACAGCTTGACATCATCTGCAAACAGTGAAACCCAACATTTTCAAACGTTAACGTTCCCGAGGATGATGTCAGTAAAGAGACGTGACACATGTGAAGCCCACAAAAAGAGAAACCATTTTAAGTAATTTTAGAGGCACTGATAAGAAAACAGTCACTTTTTGTTGACTCTCCATTTGTGCTTTGAGGGATGACTGATTGACTTTTGGGAATTAGCGTCGTGATTTGGACAGTGGTACCTTCGCATTACTGTTGGCTTTAGAGGATAATTCACATCAGCAAGGCCGTGTACGCAGACAAGCAAAGGACAAACTGAACACAAACATGATAACATGTCCCTATATGGAGCTGTAACACAACATCTATACAAAAAATACTTGCTAAATAAGGCATTTTACTTTGAATAATACATAATGAAACTAAGAGAAAGAATGTCATATTTGGTGAGAGTTTGGCAAAGCAAAAAAGAAAAGTATAATAAATTATATGTAGCCACAAACTTGTGACAAGGCAACAACTATGTTCCCCCCCCACCCCAACAAGAAATGTGACCAGGATGGACGAGACAGAAGAAGAAACACAACGGCTCCACAACGAAACGTGTGCGCATGCATGCACACAGACACACTCACCCGTCATCACGCACACTCCCACACGAACGCAAAGGAAAACACACAACAGTACGGGAACAGGTCAACATTCACAAAAAGACATTGTGCAAAAATAATGTTTTCATGTATGAAAACAAAAGTGAAGTCCAACGTCATAAACAGAAACATTTGACATTAACCCCCAAAATTCAAACCCTGTTCTGAAAAGACTGAATAAAACCAGCGACTTGCATCCATTTAATGTACAGTACAGTCTGTTTGATACAGAAAACACTGGGACTAACCTCAATGCAAACCCCCCCCCCCTCGCATTTGTCAAGTATTTTTTTTTTCCCAACGGAGAAACAAAAACAGGTAAAAGAAATAAATGGTGCACTTTAAAAAAAAAAAAAAAAACAGCAATATACAGCGATAGATTTACATATTTAGAAACTCTTAGTATGAACTGCTATTAAAACTAATCTGAGGAAAAGAACGGAGACGAAGAGCAACGACGAGGCACTCGACCCGAGTGATTCACACCGCTTTGTATCCCTCCTCCTCCTGATTTATCTGTTCTTCATTCCTGAACAAACAGACTATTCCCTTTCACTGGACAGATGGTTGACGACGCACAGATAACATCTCTCTGAACACACACTGAAAAAAAAAAAGTGGAGAGAGGACAGAACGGCCAAAAGAAGTCATGATGCTACAGGTCATGATTGGAACCAGCAGTCGTTCTGCACTATTTGCTGTGAATTTAGGACTCCGATAAAAAAGCAAGGCCAAGAAAAAAAACAAAAACAAAACCAACCTTCTCCTCTTTTCTTTCACAATCCCTTCACCCCTGTGTTTCCAGGACAGGATACAATCAAATCTGCCTCATGCCGCCCCCTGGTGGCCTGACTGAGCTGCACTCCTGTCTTTTCTTTCTTCTGATTCAGTCTCAACACTCGAGGGGAAATCTGTCAAAGTGACTTTGTGTCTGAGTTCAAATAAAAAAAAAAAACAACTTTACATAATCTAAAAAATAGTTAAAGAAATTAATCTCATGATTGTTCTCTGCTTTTATCAAAGAAAGCAAAAGAGAAGGTGGAGTTCTTCTTGTTCTGAATATCTGTTGCACTCAGTGTTTCCTGTTCTCAGGATCTGGATAATTACTCTCCTGTGAAGAGTAAATGAAGTTTTAACTCTTGCAGCGGGGCAAAGAAGTTATAGCAGCAATGACGTAGCACTGATAATAAAGTTAAAGAGAAAAAAATATGTTAAAGTATCTAAAGAGTTTTTGGAGCTTCTTGTCAATATTTTTTCAATTGTAGTAAAAAACGTTCTTTTTTTCTGATTTGGCAGCTTCCTTCAACGTGAACTTTTATTGTTTGAGTCACATCGAGGTGATTTAGGGATTTTCAAAAGTATTTGGGCTGCTGTCTGTAGCTCTTTCTTTAGGTTAATGTTCATCCATGTTTTACATCAGGTTCAATGGTGATTTAGTGTCACATGTATGTTGGAATGCTGGTTCAGACTTCCAGGTTCATCTAGAGTGCAGGTTTCTGAACACATCCACAAAACATCACTCAATCAAGCGGAGTGTGCTGGAAGTAAAATAAAAAAATAATAAAGGCAGTACTCAGGTGAACAGGCTCGATTCTCGACCTCGAACAAAAGATACACAAGTGCTCCTCTGAATTCCCAAACTGTGGTGAGTAATTGGATTTTAGGGAAACCACCTCTGACAGCTGAGCCACAACTCTCCTCCATCACTCCTCGTGCAAACACACCAAACCCAAGCTGCGTCTCCAAAACTTTACGACACATCATCCTGGACCGATTTGAGCTCGTAACGGATCGATATCACTGCCAAAGCCGCTCCTCAGCTAGCACATCTTGCCTGCAGTGTGTGTGTGTGTGTGTGTTGAGAAATGTCCCTCCCGACTCAGTCTCGATGCAGAATGAAGGGGAAGAATACACAGATCATTTCTTACACTAGTTTTTTTTTTGTATACAAGGAGGGAGTGGACAGGGTGGGTGGGGTCTTGGTATACTATAAACATAACCAAGTTGAATATAATCATCATCGTTATTATTAGTCATCATCATAATAAAAGTCTTTACATGGACATTGACTGACAGACACGGCACAAACTTTACACTGTTGCTCAGTCGGGAAAGAGAGCGATGAAGGAGGAGAGAGCAGGAAGTGGTTGTCTCTCTGTCCTCTGCAGTTTTCTCCTCCTCTACGCTTCCTCTCCTTCCACCTGTCTCTGCTCCTCAGTGTCCTGCTTCTCCTCCTCCGTCGCCTCTCCTCCTGTGTCCTCCAGTCCCTCCTCTTTCTCCTCTGTTGTCGCTCCCTCCGGATGGTTATGGGAGTCTGGTTCCTGGGGCTCCGCAGGCCCCTCCTGTCCATCTCCCTGCCCAGTCTGGGGCTCTTCAGTCGGGGACAGGCCTGGGTCTGGAGCCGAGGTAGAGGGGACGGGGGGAGGTGAGGAGGACGCCGGGTGGGAGGTAACACCAGCTTTAACTGTACTTTCTCTCTCCTCTACCTTTCCCGTCGCAGCCTTCTCCTTCTCCTCCTCTCTCTCCCCCTCCTCCCGCCCTCTCTTCCTCCTCCTCTTGGGGCTGCCCGGGGAGCCGTCGACTGCACCGGGAGGCATGGCGGGCAGCGCCATGATGCCACCGTGCGGCAAGAACATGTGCGGGTACAGCAGGCCGTGGGACATGCCTGGGATCAGGAAGGGGTTGAAGGTAAGATGGCTGCCGCCGCCGGCTCCCAGATGTGCAGTGCCCAGATGTGCCCTGCTGGTGGAGTTAATGATGGCTGCTGGCTCCGCCCCTCCTGGGATTTTGTTGGTTTCCACTGCTCCTTTCTCCTCCCGACTCCTCTCCTTTTCACTTCCGCCGGAGGCAGAAGAGGCGGCGCCCTCTCTGTCAGCAGACGTTGTCGACGAGGGGCTGGCGGCCTCGGATGTAGACGGCGCGGTTGTTGTGGTGACCTTCGCAGCAGACAACGAAGAAGAAGAGGAGGAGCTGGGGTGGGGAGGAGGCGGTGGTGGCGCGTGTGCCATCATCGCGCCGACGCTGAACAAGGCGTGTTGCGGCATCGCGGCCCCATGGGGGTGCGGGATGCCGTGCAGCATCATGGGTAACATACTCAACCCATTCTTGGCGTCTTCTGCTGACGCTCCAGCTCCTCCCGCCTGGACGGCTGCAGGGAAACCATGTGGGAATCCGGCCGCCATGATCCCGGAAATGGGAATTCCAGGAATACCGCCGCGGAGGTTCTGCATAGCCACCATGGAGTCCATGCTGCCGATTAATCCGCCGTTCATGAAGAGCGGGGGGCCGAGGCCAGACGAGCCGGAATCGGAGACGGACAGGAGCGGCTTAGGCATCTCATTGCGAGGGCGCCGTCCACGGCGGCGAGAGGCCGGGTCTCTGTTGACTGGTTCTGTCAGGATCCGAGTGAACTTCCCCTCAGGGAGGAAACCCTGCAGCAGGAGGAGAGGGAGAGGTTGAAGGTAATGAAGTTACACATGTTTGAAAAAGGACAATGAACATCACCATTGAATGTTTCAGTTCACTATCCTGCATGTTTCTGCCTGCAGCAGGCGGTCACGAGGGACTGACAAACTTTCTTATGGTGTTTTATACTCACAGAGTGTTTGACCACATCGGCCCAGTCTGGAGCTACATAGTACTCTGAGTTGGCATCCAGCCACCTGGAAAGCTCCTTTATGGCCGGAGCCATAGCACCACCAAGCTGCAAGGCAGGAAAACCAGGACAATGATAACAACAATGTTCAGATCTAGGACTTTCTCAACTTGTTGGCTGCCTGTTTTATGAATGAAAACCTATTCCCACCACTCAACTGTATCAATAAAGAAGTTAGAATTTTATCATGTGAACCAACCGTTTATTGTGTATTTGTGTGCGTGTATTTATTTGTGTGTGTGTGTGTGTATGTGTGTCTATATGTGTGTGTTTTCTACCCGGCGTCCGGTGCCTCTGTGCACAACAGGAACCCTCTCGTCCCCTGTCAGGGAGTTGATGTCCAGCTTGGTGGGGTCTTTACAGCGATGCCTCCTCTGCTTGGGACGCTCCACAAAACCATGTAGCAGACCTGCTCCAGACTGCAGAACGAGGGAGGAAGGATGGAGGAAAGACGGAGAGGGAGAGAATCAAGAATCAGTGTTTATCATCAGAAAAGCAGCTCAAAACAGACGCTATAAAAAAGACACTGGTTCGGTTTGACATGAGCTCCAGCAGAAGCTCCCGGCACTCACCTGTCCTCACCTTGCTGAAAAACAGTTACACACCAAAATAAGCAGACAGAACTTACATGAGCGAAGGTGGGGAGATCCATGCTGTAGCCTGGATTCTGCCTCAGCCACTCGATCAGGCCTTTGCTGGCTGCCTCTCTGTCGATGGCGATGATCTCCGGCTGAGGCGGCGTCTGGGTGGGGGTGGGCGTAGAAGAGGAGGACGGCGTGGGAGGGCCGGCAGGTCGCTCTGAAGGAGAGGGGGACGGCGAGGAGGTGGAGGAGGAGACGGAGGAGTGGCTGATGGCCTCCACCCGGGCCTGCAGGTGAACAGACACACACACAGGTGCAGGTGTTTTTAACCTTTGGAAGTTCTCGGTTTCAAGGATTTTCCTCTCGAATGCAATGTGCTTTATTTACCTTGTGACCTGTTTCCCCATAATGCCCCAGGTGTGGTTTCTCTCTCTCACATTGAAGCACATACAACAATTCTAACTGGCCTGACTCTGAGCCTCCCTCTACCCACCTGTGTCTCTGGGAGGTGCAGTCCTCTGCCCTTGGTGAACTCAGAGTACAGAGCTTCCACGTTTCTCCTCCTGCCTCTCCTCCTCCTCAGTGAGTCATCTCCCCTCAGGCTTCCATTAACTATTTGCCCCGTTACAGGATGGATGAGGCCGGCCTGCAGTATCCCGGCCATGTCGATTCCCACTGAGCCTGTTATTGGTGCCGTGATGGGGGGCGGAGGCGGCAGCTTATGACCGCTGCCCGCACTGGCGCCGTGGTGGCTGATGCCCGCTGCCACCACAGCCTCTCCCGTCCCAACGCCACTGGTGGTGCTTATTTCTCCGGACGACTTGGTTAGATCGATGGCCGTTTCTTGCCAACCGTTAATCAACATGGCTCCTGTACGGTGAGAGGGCGGGGCCACCACCGGAGCAGCACCACCGGAGCTCGTGGTGGCAGCGGTGTGGCACGACGACGACGCCGATTTCCCGGCTAAAACCTTGGCGGCGGCTGCAGCGGCAGCAGCTTCATAGTCGAAAGACCTCCGACCTCCCGCTCGTTTGAGCTCGGGGAGATAAGGAGGAGCCACCAGCCTCTCCTGTAAGAGAGGCAAGGAGGTGAGGCGCCAAGCTCCGCGCCCGCATGCCCCGCCCCGCTGCATGTACTGTCAGGGTGGACAGGGTGGGTGAGGGGTAGACAAGAATGGGAGAGAGATGATGGCTTTGTTAAACATACATATGGACTGAGACACAACACAGTGGCGACTATCAACCAGACCTGGGTAAAACCCTGAGTCCTACACCTTGTCTAACTCCTCAGGTAGCTGGAGAAGCTTCCAAAGCTTCCTGGTTTGTTTACCTGAAACTATGAAATATGTAGTCATGTAGCTCAAAGCCCATCTGTTCCCTGGTCTATGGTGTGTCACATTTTGGAAATGGTGCCTTCGGATAAAACACTGTGCAGATAATTAGACTACAAATTAGGTGTGAAGAGAGTTTTCACATTATCTTCTAAATTATCCCTCTAAATTTCTCATTCATTCATGTTTCTTTATATATGATAGTTAAAGAAAATCTACAGTGTGACTACCAGCCCAAGTCTGATATCAACATGTATAATATCAACAGTACACATTACAGAGACAGGGAACTTTACAAAAAGCAACAAAGCAATGGTGTGAACTAGAGGTGCCCAGTGCGACCTGAAAACCTGGTCTACCTTGATATAAACTAAACAGTGGCATAACCACTTCTGTAAATCTAACCAAGATATCTTACGTAATATACATAGAAAATGTGTACTATTAGTACTTTATATATACACACTCTGTACAACTGATAGAGTTCATCAAGTAGAGATGACATAAAATTATATTGGTCTTGTTTTAAAATAGAAATAAACCTTTGTGAGCACTCAAATGATGATGGACTCTGTTAACTGTCAGGAGCTTAATTCTTAGCTCGATCCGCATCATTAGCAGTGCAAACTGGACACCACTCGTATGAACCATGGCGTGAGAACGTGGAGATAAACGTGGACAGATGACAGATGCATCGATACGTAAAAACAAAGGGAGTTAATTCATTCAAAGGGTCACCGGGATCTTCTCACCTTAGGTAGTCTTGTGAGAGGAGGGGGGATGGAGAAGCCCAGTCCAGGGCTGGTCTGCTGAACCCTGGTCTGGCCTGACACGGAGCTGGAGGCCGTGGTGGGCAGGAAACCCGCTCTGTGGTGCTGGTGTTGGGCTAAGCTGTTAGCCAGGCAGGAGTTGGCAGCCAGGGAGCCGGGCGAGTCGTACTGCTCGCTCGATGAAGGCCACTTCCCCTTCAGGATGGCGTGGCAGATGCTGTCCAGGCGGTTGATGATGACCCGGTCCTGCAGGGGGCGACAGCACAGGACTGAATGAATGACTTGGCTTAAAAACTAAAAACAGAAGAACTGGTTTCAGCTCATGGTCTCATAAGTTTTGTTGCTTCGATGGAAGGATTAAGACTTAAAAAAAATCTACAGCTGTGTGTGTCAAAAAAAAAACAAATTCTAGAAATATCTTAAACATTTTAGGCATGAATGACACCACAGTACCTTTGGCCACTCAGAGAAGGAGTACAGCGCTTTCTCCTGCAGCAGTTGAGCGATGGTCGGCTCCCTGCTGTCATGGAGGCTGTCAGGAATCTCACACATGGAAATAGGAGCTGCAAACCTGGGGCTGCTCACATAACCTTCCACCACAGGCACTGCGGAGGAGAACCACAGGTTAAACAACAATGCGCCTTCATTTTAGAATCAGAGCATTTTCCAGCATAATTAAATACTCACAATCACAACAAAACTGTGCTAACAAGAATGGAAACACCAGCACGCAACACTTCATTATTCTGTGGTTTGCAGTTAATGGCTTCATGTGCGCCTGTGATTCAAACAATTAGTCTAGAGTATTGGATTAGTCAGTCAACAGGAAATTAATTCAGCCATTTGAATAATGGATTTATCGTTCCAGGTCATTTATCAAACATTAGCTGGTTTCCGCTTCTCGTTTTTGAACTTTTCTGTGTCATATCATTAAAAGCTTCAGAACGTTCAACAACATCAGCAAACAGAAGAGAACAGTTGGTCTCTGGGACCTTGTTATGAAATTAGTCATCACTTTCTGTCATTTTATAGATTAAACACTAGATGTTATAGATAGATTAAATAATCATCAGCTGCTGCTTTAATGTGTATCAACCTTTGACAGAATTGTTCTGACCTGGTGTAGCTGGTCTCTCCTCCTTCACTTGGCCTTTCACCACCAGACTTCCTGAGGTGTCCACCAGCACGTCTGCCTGCTCCAGCTTCGGGGTCAGGACCGTGCTGTCGGCCTCCAACAGCTCCTGCTTGGTCTCAGCTTTGATCTCGGGTAAAGCTCTAAACTCCAGGCCCTCTGGCTTGGCCTCAGGTTTAATCTCAGAGCTGTCTGGATACGGTGTGAACTCCAGACCTTCCGGCTTTGTCTCAGTCTTCAGCTTGGCTCCATCTGGATAAGCAACGAGCCCCAGAGCTACTGGTTTTGCTTCAGGTTTGACGTCGGCACCATCTGAGTAGGCTGCAAACTGGAGAACTTCAGGTTTACTGTCTAAACTCTCGGGCTTCACGGGAAGGCTGAGATCTTCCGGTTTGGTCTCCAGTGCTTCTGGTTTGACAGGATAGTCTAACTGCTCAGCTTTGGTCACGAGCTCTTCTGACTTCACGGTGTACGAAAGGAACTTTGCGTGTTTGACTTCAGAGCTGTCAGGATAGACGTCCTCAGCAGTCTCGCTCTTGGTCTCTTCTACCTTGACTGACAGCTCCAGAGGCTGCGGTTTCTTCTCAGCACCACTATCTGGTAAAAGAGAAAATTTCAGATCAGATGGCTTCGTGTCAACACTGTTCGCAGGTGGAGTTGTGGAAATTTTGACTTCATTTTGCTGAAGCAGATTGTCTTTGTTGTCCTGATCAAGGGAAAATGTCAGGGCTCTGTTCTTAGAGTCTGGTAAAGTCAGATCTTCAGCTGTTCCCTCATAGCTTTCCTGATCCATGGAGACTTCAGTTTTGACTCCAGCTCCATTCTTTGCTGTGGTTTCATCAGACTTTGAAGCGGCTGCAGGGGATGAGACAGAAGTAGCAGGGCAGGAGGGCTGCGAGTACTCAGAGTAAATGCTCTCCAGCTCCACCTCATTGGGTTTGGCATCTAGTTGTTTCACAGCCTTTCCTGCCGTTTCGTCACATGGTTGAACCAGCGGAACATCGGTAAGAGAAACATGATCCATCTGCCCTTCTGAGATCTCATCAACTTGATCTGCAACATCCTCTGGACCATCATCTCTGGAATTTTCTGGAATTTCTCTCTCAGGCACGAACTCTCCAGTTGTGTCCCCCATCAACGTTTCAGTGTCCAGAGAGTTTTCCATTGTCTCTTCTTCCACTGTCTGATAGAGAATCAGCCCATCCACTTCCTCCACAGGCTCTTCAATAGACACAGGACACGCGAGGCTACTCTCCTGTTCCAGCTTCCCAAGATAAGGGTGCACGTCTTGTTCTAACTCCTCCTTATGCTCTGCTCGGTCGAAGCTCTCCTGCAGGTCTTCAGACAGTTGGTTCGAGACCTCCACCATCTCGTCCTGTTCTTCCAGGCCCGGCTCTGGCTCGATCCCATCCATCTGTGGGACGTCCATGGGTGGGTTCAAGACTCCCAAACTTTGGTCTGCACCTGTGAGGATGAACCATCAAGACGTTAGAAATAGTGCAAGATTAGTTCAATGAAAATTCAGTCATGTGGAAAGGAACAAAGTGAAATCAAAGCTGTTGTGTACAAGAGGTTATTCTAGTGAGATAAGCTGAAGCTAAAGCTAAAAAAGTGTTGATTTCATGTCAGTGTCTCTGGGTCAGAACGGTGGCAGCTTGCTAAAGTCTGTTTTATTGACCTTTTTCTGACAGTTCAGGACAGATCCATCTTAGAACACTTTAGAATTATTTCATTTGTTTAGGCAGATTATTTAATATGCTTCCCAAAGGACACTTTTACAACAGTTTTAAAACACATAGTTTGTAGCTTCTTCGTTGTGGTCACTTAGGAAAAAGGATCTAGTTTTGGAAGAATACCCTGTGAACACTTGACGTACCTTGGTCTGCATCACACTCTGCTCTTTCCAGACTTTGATCTTTTCCTTTGTTCCGCTCTATCGTTGACAATTCCTCCACCTCATCTTCCTCTTTGTCATCAAACTCGAACCCAGCGCCTCCTTCCTGACCTTCTGCTTCCTCCACGGGATTGGTCAGGCTCTCGGTGACATCAGAGTGGCCCAGCCTATCCTGCGGCTCGTGGGCAGTGATGTCAGACAGAGAGAGCGGAGGAGGGGGGACGTAGGGAGGAGGGGGGCTCGCTGACAGGTCGGTTTGATCTGCGCTGGGCTCCTCGCTCACACCAATGTCCTGAGTAGATCGGACAAAAATGTCAATATCAGATTTACCCAAGCCTAAGAATCACAATAACTTTAGACTTTAGTCTGATGTAAAGAATACCTTGAAGAGCATGTAGCTTGAGGACAGCGGCTCCACAGAATCTCCTGCAGAGGGGTGGGAGGGAGACGATGAGGGTGGGAGGCCCAAACACTCCTCCAGGGTTCCACCTTCCTCCCCTCTTCTGTCTCCCCCCTGCGCCTCCTCGTCCTCCTCCTCCAGAAAGCCAGTCTCCAGGGTGGGAGGACCCAGGATAGGATCAGACTCATTGAACATGTGGTGAGCTGGACTGGAGTGGTCTGTTCCGTCCCAGGGAGCCTGCAGGGACGAAGGTGACGGACAAATGAAAGAGGATGATGAACACAAATACAGATTTTTCATTTTAATTTTCTCACACCTACGATTTAAAAAATCTGAAACAACAATCAAGATTGATCAATAATTTAAATAATCATTACTTGCAGCTGTAAACAAGAGCAGTAATACAAGAAATACATCTTTGGCAGTACATGTACACCATTAAGTCACACATAAATAATTTAGCAGGTCATTACTTAAGATGGAGGAAACAGAATGAAGGCACAGTGTGTACCTGTAACTGATCCAGCTCCACTGATGGTGCCATCAGCCCGGTTTCCTCGGAGGAGCCCTGCTCACCAACAAGCACATCACTCCTCAATTTTGAGTCGAGGTCTGTTCCTCCTACGCCGTACGAGTTGAGCATGCTTTGACCTCCTGCGGCTGAATTGAATGGGAAGCCGTTGAGGGCATCTTTGGAGGCCTTCCCTCCGTGTAGAGCGTCTGCAGACATGGCGTCGTGGTGCAGAGAACCCAGCTCCAGGCTCTCGTCCAGAGGAGGACAGTCGAGGAAATCTCCCCGTGACCCAGGAACTATTCCCAGACTGGGTGAGGCAGAATTGTGGGAATCCAACGATGGAGGATGGAGGTGAGGGTGAGAGGAGGAGGAAGAGGAGGAGGAGGGAGAGGGAGCTGACGGAGGCACAGGGTGATGCTGGTGGTGATGCTGGTGGTGGTGAGAGGACTGGTGAGGATACTCAGGGGGCTGAGGGGAGTGGCGGCCCAGACCTGAGTCATACAGACAGCAGTGAGGATGAGGCAGCTGCGGATGAGACGAGGAGGAGGAGGAGGAGGATGAAGAGGAGATGCCCGGGTGAGTCGCCAAGCCCGGATGGTGAGGGTGATGATGACTTTGAGCGTGAAGATGAGAGGGGTGTCCCCTGACGTAGTTCCTGTGAGCCTCCAGGAAGCTCAGCTGGGGGTCGTTGAGGATGTAGAAGTCGGTGCGGCTCAAGCCGTGGCGCGCCGCCCCGATGAGGAGGTCGCGGTCGTGTTTGCCAGACTCCCACCAGACCGGGAGGTAGAGGGAGGGGCGGCACAGCTGGAGGCGGGCCGAGATTAACGGGTGACGGAGAACCTGAGGGAAGGATGCAGTCAGACAGCAGGATGGTGTGAGTATAAAACAGTAGAGATGGAAAGAATTAAAGTGAAGTTCCTCGGAAGGAAAGAGTAAGAACAATTTTTTACAATGGTCAGATTTAACCTTCCATTTATCATTACAACACTATTTTTTTGGGTCACTATTGCTTGATTAGGCTCATCAGAAATGCCCTTGTTTGACCAGTAGGTGGCACTACAAATGTCCTCAGGTACATTTATGACAAAGTGTTTTTTGCAAAGTTCTTTTCAAGTTTTGTATTTTTGCCTTTGTCCCCACTGGTTTTCAAAACACAGCAAATATTTGATTGATAGAAGAATGTTGGTGGGACATTCTGAGCCTCAGGAATGTCAAAAATCTAATTTTCAAATAAGGCAAATATTATCAGTTTCCTTCCTATTGTTATACTTTTTCTTATCGGCTTTTAGGAGGAACATGTTTTGAGCACTGACACTACAGTTCCCATCATGCTTTGGATGATGCAAACAGGATGCAACAAAAGCAGAGAGTGAGCTCCGGGCATCACCTGAGCCCTTTGTAAGACTGAAGCTGTTTACATTCTGGACAAAGCGAGGCCTGAACAGTCGGGGTTAGACATCAACAGCTCCTGTTTGCTCTGTAACTCTGAACGTACAAAAAATCAACTGGATCATTGTTGACACTGTAGAAAACTGACTACATAGATTTATGGACGTCTATTTTCACCAGACTTTAATTTATGGCTCGAGAGGAAAGGAGCTATTTTTGACACAAAATGCATCGATCAAATGCTACAGATTAAAAGTCAAGAGTGACGAATACAGTTCATCTGGGCATCCATCAATGCACTGACATGAACTCATACCCAAGTCAACACAAACAATTGTGTTGAAGACAATCTTTGAAGTAAACTTTGAGTTTGAGCTGCAACAGTGAAAACTGAAATTAATGAAGAAGCTTTGCCCACCTGCTCTCTGATCTTGCGGAGCAGCTCGATGCGGTATAACGTCCGGGCTGCTCTCTCTTCAGTCAGAGGCTCAACAAGCACAGCTGGATCCACCAAGCCTGGAAGAAACGAGACAGTCAGTGCTGGCAAGGAGGCAGCGAGAGGCATGACGCAGGTATGAGAGGTGAAGGTAGGGGGGTGAGAGAGAGAAGAGATATAGGTTCAAGTGTGTTTGTGTTTGAGTTCATAATTCATCTCACATATGTGCAACAGCTTGAAATATGAGTGTGTTGTACTTCCTGTCAACCTATCATCAAAACATATTGCTGATCCTGATATTTGCTTACATTCATTCATTCAACTGTTTTATTTACAATTTAAAGTTTATAACTTTCTGTTTAGTGTTTGAATTCTTCATTTATATAATATCTTCATTTAGTTTTAAGCTGTGTGCCCATGTATCTCTCTCTCTCCCTTGTTTCCTTCTTTCACTCAGGCTCCTCTGTGGTGGACCATCTGTCGTCCCAGGATCTCTCACTTTCTCTGGACGTTCAGACCTGGATCTTGGTCCTCTAGCAGTTTCAGCCTCTCCTCTTTTCTCTCTTCTCTGTGTGCGTGAATGGTGGCTTGAGCTCTGCCTTTAGTTTTTCCCAGAACCTTATTCTTCATATATGTTATCATCTATTGTGAATTTTGTCACGGATGTTGATCTATTCTGTATACACATTATCAATTTCCTGTGTGCCAGTCCTGGTAGAGGGATCCATCCTCTACTGCTCATCCTGAGATTCCTGTGTTTTTCCTCATCAAAGTCATCTGAGGAACATTTTTGACATCAGGCTGTATAAATCAAATTGACAACTGAACTATCAATAAAGATCAAATGAATCCTCCCACCAGCAGGGGTCAGTAATGTTTACCAGGATGTCTGCAGCTACACTCTGACAAGAACAGTTAAACAAAGCAGGAGACATGAGCTCAGTCTAACACTGATGTTTCTGTGAAACTCTAGCTGTCAGATTTAAATAACGTGTGTGTCTGTGTGTGTGTGTGTGTGTGTGTGTGTGAGATCATAAACACTACCTTCCTCCTTCCTCGGAGGCAGTTTGCAGGCCGTCCGACACATGTTGACAAAGGAGTTGAAGTATCTTTCCAAACTCTCGTCCGTCTTCCTCTCCAGTCGAGCCAGCGCTCTGAACTGGGACCAGTCGAAGGTTTTCCTCTCGGGGTCGTACACCACCCCAAACGATGACACGGTGCGGTAAAAATCTGCCTGTTCCCGACGAGTCCACCTGCCAGACAGACATCATATTCATGAACTTTGTGGATGAAGAAAGTACAATAAATCAAAATGAGAGACAAACAGAAGCACATGAAGTTGAAACACAACCTGCCTGCTCACATACATTTACACAACTACTGTTATGTAAAATAGCTCTGGCCTCAAGCAAAGGACTGTAGTATTTAAAGTTTTCTGTCTGAACAGGATGTTCATGAAAGTTCTGTGTAAAACTGAATATAAAGTGTTTTTTTTTTGTGTGAACTCAAACATTTTTGCTGCGTGTCCTTCAAAGTATCTTCCACTATGAAAAACAAAGCAGAGCACTGTTGACTGATGGAAGTAATTTTCATATTTTAACAAGTGAAATGTGATGTTTTGCAACTTACAATCTTTGTGTGAAACAGATCTCAACAAATTTCAGTATTTCAACTTAGGGGTTCAATGTACTACTCTGAAGCCAGTGCAGGGAATATTTAGATTTAGCAGCTAGTTTCAGAGCATTTAGCAATACTGTTCCAGACTAAGACTTTAGTTCCAGACTAAAGTAGCAGCAATAAAAAGACATTAGACTGATGAAACACTGATCTTAAAACTTAGCTGATAGGATGTAAATTGATCAGTTTATTCTTGTCTGAACCGCTGACATCGTTACCTTCTCTGCCACTCCAGAAACAGGGGGTCGGGCTCTGTGGCAACCACGGAGCACCGCCTCAGCTCTTCACCCAGTTGCCATGCCAGCGGCCCACCAGCGTGATGACCGTGAGTGGCTCCGGCTCCTCCGATCCCCATGCCAACCAGGCCGTCGTGAAGCAGGAAGTCGTGCCTGAGCAGCGGCTCGCGGCGCAGCGTGAAGCGCTGGTAGGCAGTGATGAGGCGTCGTAAACGGGCCGTCAGGGCGGGGCCGGTGGGCCACAGGGGCCGGGCTTGGATGACATGGAGAGCAGCCACTCCGGTCCCTGTTCCTGTGGTCGTTGTGGTGACTAAGGTCCCGTCCTGGACACACAAGTCACCTGAAATCTGTGAGTCTGTGGAGAAAAGTTCAATTTCCATCAGTTCATTATGTTCTATATTTTTTCAGCTGCACACATACTGCACATGTGAATGAGCTGCTAAAACTGCAGAGAGAACACATCTATTTGTGAGGTGAGGTAGAATCCATGTATCAAATAAAAGTATAATTTAATCTATTTGGGGTTTGGAACAGATCATTGAACAGATTCTGCAATTCTCACAAGAAAACAATGAATTTATGAGCTGAAAATTGGCAAAACAAAATCAATCAAAGCAGTAAATTTGGCTCTTACATGTGTTGGTACTGAGGTTGTAACTTTTTTTCCCCATCTTTGAAAATATAAACTAATTTTCCAGCTTTCCCTAAATATTCTACCTTAATGTATCTGCATGTTCTAAATACTACAAAAAGTTTAAAAAGAAGACAAAGGCTGTATCTGTTATGTTTCCTCATTTACACCAGAGCGATGGCTAATAGGATATTTGCATTGAAGTGTGGATGTCATTCCATCTCTTTCTCCAGAGTGCTATTCAATAATTAGATGTCCATTAAATGCACCCGCTGAGACAGTGAGGACCATTAAAACTATCAAAACTCATTTCACACATTGGATCACCACTGTACTCTGCAGAGCAGTGGTGTGATGAAGAGTTCAGCTGAAAGGTGAAATGGCTTTGGATGCAGTATGAAGCATCGTGGGAAGGCACCTCTTGGACTGAACAGAGGAGGAGATGGAGCGGAGAGTGATATCATATTGTCTAAAGGGATGTGTGACTCATTAAAGAAAATGAAAATGACCAGTTGAAATGATCGTTTAAATTGCTTTTAAGTCCTGCGAATGCCACGACGTACTAAAGCCATCTGTGGAGTTGGCAGGTGTTTACGTCTGTGTGTGGACCTTTAATGTAAAGATGCTTCTCTGTGTTTCTCCTTCTTCCAGGAAATGAATGAAGAACATTGTCCACAAAGACGCAGGCTGTGTGCTGACTTGATATTAACAAATATGTTTATGTGTACGACGGTGCTAAATGAACAACATGTCCCACCTGGACCTGTACTGTCAGGCTTGTCTGAGGTATCTGTGCTGGAGCAGGTCTCCTCTCCCTGTGAAGTAAAGACACACACAAACATTATCAGGGAGAAAACACCACATATTACAACAGCATATGAAACACAAGTATCAGGAACAAGTCATTCTTTCAGATACCTCGTCCTGACACTGGGCGAAAATCAATAAACATCGTTCCAAAGATGTAAAACATGTTCTTTAGTAAAACTGACTAGGAACAGTTGAATTAGACCAGAGAGTCATGTAATAATAAGATCATGATGAGTCATAATAAGACTAATAATAACAACAGTAATAAGAAGAAGATAGGATGACGTCATCAAGAAATGATTCCAGAGAAAGAAGAAAAACCTCCTTCCATTTCCTACAAAGTACAAGTACAAAACAATTAAGATTATTTCTGCAGTATTTCTATTCACTATTTCACATTTGATATAAAAGATTGTAGTTTATGTTATTTATGTTACGGTATTTAAAAGCAGCAACTTCTCCTCTCACGGGTTTTTAATCAAATCCAGCAAGAGGAGACCAGATAAGTGACCTCAAACTTATTTTGTTACTATGATGTTTAAAGTTCTTACTGTGTTAACGGCAGATTAGAAAAAGAGAGAGAGGGAGAGTTGCACAGAAGTTTAACACAACAGAGATGAAACCAAACAACATATTCTATAAAATTATAGCAGATATAGAGATTATATTTTATACATCTTCAGGTATTAAACTGCATCATTAACTGTACACAATTGTTCTGACAGCGCCTCGAGGCCACACTCTTCTGTTTCCCATCAACTTGGAAGGAGGCACAAAAAAACTCCCAGAAGCAATTTTTACTCTTGCCACACAAAATTAGACTTTTTATCCAAAAGAGTGAGGTACTTAATGACGCGTCTCTGAAGGGATAAACTGCATCTCAGGTTGTTTGTGGAGTGAGTGAAAGAGAGAGCAGAAAAGACAGAGAGAGTAAAATACAGAGCGGTGGTTTGAGACGCTAATGTGGCGTCTCAGGAGAACTCCCTCACCTTGCTGCTCTCGTCTCTATCCTCCCCTCCGTCAGCTTTGCTCTCCGCGTCGTCCTTCGCCTCCTCCGGTTTGCTCACACTGACAAAAGAAAAGGACAGGCAAGAGCAAATGAGCTTTATAACACCGATAACGTCCCACTGAGCTCCACATGAACACATGTGACTTCAAGTGTGTGACAAACTTTCACTGTTTCATGTTCGATGTTTGACTGAAGATAAAACACATCAGAGGACGGAAAACTGAAAATGACACAGAACAAGACAAAGCTGTTAACGAGGCAGAGACGCAACAAAAGGCCTGTCAGAATGTGACCTGTGATCAGGTGTAAAGGAAACACACTGAACAACAGGGAGCGCTTGGTTCTGATGTGTGAAGTGAGACGTAGCAAGTTCAGCCAGACACTGCGAATACTTTGTTATAGCAAACATGTAAACCTATGATGACTAAACTGCATCTAATTCTTGAACACAAGAGGGCTTTCAAAACCCCAGAAACAACCAGGCTGCTTCTTTTAATACCTATATATTGATGTAATGAACTGTAACAACTGGAAGAGAATAAACAGCTGGATGTGTTTTCCTGTTTCCTTTGTTCAGGATCAAAATTAAAATGTTGATTTTTATGATTATTTCTTCATTTAAAAAAAGCTTCTTTCTGGTCATTGCTCTCCTGTTAAACCACTTTTTATTGTTCAGAGAGTGAATCAGTTCTGCAGAAGCTCTGTGAAAAAATAAACCTGTCAATGCCACCAGAGTTCAGCTTCACCTGGAGACAAGTGTTTTTTTTTTTTTGGTTTTTTTTTTTAATAAAAAGTCAGCATTGTAAAAGCTGCACATTTGATTTGACAGAAATCAGTGTGAGGTTTTTAAAAACACTACAGTCAGGACATCTCTGTTTCTGCTCTGCTTCCTGTTCACATTCACAAACTGTTAAGGTTCATAAATATCACATTTGACCCCCTGTTATTTGTTGTGTTGTTTTTGTTGTTGTTTTTAGACATATTATCAGTGTTGTCCTTTGCTCTTTTTTTTGTTTGTTTGTTTGTCTGTTTTATTTAGTCTTGTTTTTTTTGTTTGTTTTTTTTTCTTCCATAATGGTGTGGTATGTTTTGTTTTGGTCTGGACAGTTTGTTTGTGCAGTGATGTCTTTGTTTATGATTGTGTTGTCTTTGGTCCTGTTTGATGTTTGTTAATAAAAAAAAAAATATCACATTTGTTTTGCTGTGGATTCTACAGGACGCTAACACTCGTAAGGCACAGTAAGACACTTTTTTAATGCAGGTTTTGAGCAGCTGCATTTACTGTCGCACGGCCTCTCTGTGTGTGCACAAATTCATCCTTGTAATGACTCCCTTCGCTGTGTTTAGCTTTTCCCCGTCCTGTTTCAAACCCGTGTAGAAGTTAACATTCTGAGACTAGAGGATCTTCCTGCCACACAGTCGCTGCGCTCAGCCGGGAACAGCGTCAGGTTGAACAGGTAACAAAGCGAATGACAACTTCAATTACCTTCAGGAAGAGGATCAAAGCTTCCCGTGCGCCTCGTCTTCACGGCTCTGCTGTCAGAGCCAGAAAATACATTTCCCACACTATGTTTGCGCTTTCCTCTTTTTCTCTGTCAATTATTCCTCCCTGGCTTTTAAAGGTTCATCTTGTAAGACTCGTAAGTCCAGTGAAAATACCAGAAAATGACCTGTGAGGACAGTTTTCACAGTTCATCCGAGGAAAAACCGGAGTCCAGTGGTCGGTTCCGGCAATAATTAAATAGATGGAATGGAAATTCACCTGAACTGTATGTGAGTCAGTCTGTGTGATATTTCTATAAATGGATCCCTTCCTTGCTTATAGCCATCATGAAAATGGGATCTGGTGGCTATTGACATAATTAGCACCCTGATGTCACCTGTTCATGTATATTTGTATTTCCGTGTGTTTATAATCTTCTTCTTCGCACTCGGTATGTAAAGCAGGTATGTGGGTGGGAAGGTGGCCGTGTTGACAACAACAAACACGGCACCAGAGAGGACAGGATGTGTTATTCGCACCAGCGTTGGCACCTGCTGTGAACGCTACTACTGAGAGCAAGAGAAGGAAGGGAGGACGCGGCTCCTGCTGAAGATGTGTGGGGAAGCTGGTTTGAGGACACACACGTGTGTCACTTCTGTTGTGGTTTGTGAGAATGAAATTGAAAATCTGTTTCAGGAGATGCACCAAAGCACAATATAATCTGACATGATGGTCTTGACATGGGCTAATCCAGCAGTGAGACATATGTACACAGTGACAGGAAGAGGAGACATGGGACCCAGAGACCAGTGTTTTATGCTGTTCTTGAATTTAGCATGTTTGATTTACTTTAACTGCTAGCTTTGAAAACTTTATTTTTCCTGTGTAAAATATAGGGATGCACCGAAAATTCGGCCACCGAAAATTTTTGGCCGAAACTGGCTCAAAAGTGCATTTTCGGTTTTCGCCCGAAAGACTTTTGTCACCGAAACAACACGGCCGAAACAAGACGTTGTGATGACGAAGAAAAAACACGCCCACCACGGGCGGTTGCCGCCTCTAGCCATTTTTAAAATGCGCATGTAGCGGCGCCAGTGTTTGTAACTAGGCAACCGTGACAGCGCTTTTTGATTGGCAGAAAGCACAGCGGGTCCTCTCGGGGTCCCCGGCATATGGTCCCCGGCACACAGATTTAGCTGGCCTTAATTTTTCCTGTTTTTTAATTTTTTCATTATTGTCACATTTGTTGTTGTGTGTTGAAATGTGTTTGTGACAGACATGTGTACGGCACATTTATGAAAAAGTATTAGTTCAAAAGAGGACGCAACATTTAATTTTCAAATAAAGGACAATTCCGTATTTTTCGGGATGTTTGGCAACCCTACCGGCACGCACACGTCTGGATAGTTGCCAACATGTCTGCGGTGTGGATGCATTTCATTATATCCGAGAAAGACCCATGGGTAGCTAATAGCTACTTTTAATGTCAGTGTTAATAAATATTTTCATAATTTTATAATTGATTTATTCTTTGAAGCATTAATATTAATTTATGCAATTGCAATGCCTTGATTTTAGTGAGGTTAGTACACAGTCATAGCCACGAATGCAATGGTAATAATTGGCATAATAATTTATTTCGGTGTTTCGGTTTTCGGCCTTGGTTTCTTCATTTTCGGTTTTCGGTTTCGACCAAGAATTTTCATTCCGGTGCATCCCTAGTAAAATATAATAACTGCATGTTGTTATCACAGCTCTTGAGTAATCAGATCTGAAAGATCATTGACAAAAAACATCATAGATATTTGTTTGAAAATGTAATATCACCTGACATGGTTAATAGATTCTTTTTCCATTTTTCCCTCAAATAACAATTCTTTTTTTCCCCTTTTTTAAAATCAAATTAATTTGAAAGAGAGCAAATCCTTCCCTGTGTGAAGAGCGAGTCTATGCAGAGTATGTGCAGGTCTGTGTTTGTGTTCCTGTGTACCTGTCAGCCATGTCGGGGACCCCCTCCCCGCCTCCCTGCTCAGCAGACAGCGCGGTGACATCTGGCATTCCCACTCTCTCCAGGAAACACAGGTCTGGATCTGCACGCATGGCGTTGTAGCGCTCATAGCCTGGTCAGGGACACACACGCCATTAAAACATAGAAATACACACACACACACACACACTGGGGGCACAACACACCATACATACATAAATAACAGATGCCACAATCGTACGACTGAATTATCTTTAAGCCACAATATAAAATTAATGATCAACAAATACATCAACTGTCATCAAAAAACTGTCAAACCCTACACTGACGCTGGTCCTCACCATGTTTGTGGACTCCTATGAGCAGAGACTTGTCAGCGTCTGCATCCCACCATGTAGCTGGGATCTCTATGTAGTCGATGTCGGGTAGAGCCACCTCAAGTTTACTGTCAACACAAACAGACACACACACACACACACACACAAACAATCAATCAGCGCTGTCAGTGTCAAGTCAGGACACTCCGGCTTATCGAAAACACAATCATTCAGTCGCAATGAGAAATCTGTCAAACGGCATTCTGCACGATGTCTCAGCACTTTCAGCCTCATCACAACATTTTCAGCTTACTGTAAACAAGCAGGACAAGAAAAACATTCAGCGAATTAATAAATCATTACGTCAGTCTCTTGACAGATTTGGTGTCAGTGCAGTTTATCAACAAACCATCTGATCAAACAGCCCAATACATTTAAGAGCATGATGTCTGCTCCATACCTGGCAGGTATCCCCTCCAGAGCTTGATTGGCAGCCTCACCCAAAACCTCCACCTTCAGGTAGTAGAGCATGCGCACCCTCAGCAGCACCCTGTGGAGAGGGAGGGGGCGGACTGAGAATCCTTCTGAGAATGAAAAGCTGTCATCACCTGGCCACACACGCCGATAACAAGGACTAACAGGTCATGAACAGCTCCAAACATTCACTCATTCTGTGCGGTTGTGCTGCCAAAGGCTTTGATGACACTGCTGTCGTCCTGAAGCAACTCTGCTTTACAACCAGCTGTAAACTGCTGCACATCACTGATCACTAGTCGATGACGTAAAATGGCCGACGCTGCTGATTGTAGGGTTTCCAGTAGCTGTTGTTCAGCTCATAAAGTACAAAACCAAAACTAGCTCAGACTGAACACATCAAAAAAAAAAAAAAAACAGAAGGTGGAAGTGTTACATCATCAAGCCTGTTCATCCAGCTAATCACACTTCATGTCATCTACAAACCTGACTGTTCAACCCCAATGTTTCACCACAGCAGTCTTGTTTAATTATCCTGCTAATTAGAGTTAATAGGATGATTTGTGAACTTACTTGTTGCAGTGTTGTTTCAGGTGTTTCTTGTAGCTCTCATCCTGCAGCACCACCTCAGGGTTACAGTGAACCAGCCAGTCGGCGTTCTTCACCTCGGGAACGTTCAGCTGATTCTTCATCTTCTTCCCCTTCCGACCCCGCGGGACTGGAGCTGACAGACCTGCCACAAAGAGAGAGGGGGGAAGAAATACCTAACTATCCCGTCACTGCAAATCCATTCATTGCTAACTTTGTTTTTTGTATATAACGACATGCTAACACTTCAATCCTACAAAAACTTTACAATGGAAATCAGTGGATACAGGAAACAGAGAACTCCTCCTGTTCACAGGTGTTGAGTGTTACTGTGTGTTGTAGAAAGCCTTTGTTGTCTCCAGAGGGAGCTGTGAGAAATATGATACATTTCCTCAAGTGATGTCATTTGAGTCAGTTTCACCTGAAACCTACCAACTGAAAATGAAACAGATCTGTTGGTGTGGAGTCAGATTTGTGAAGCTGTTCCTCATCTCTGCTACAGGCTACAGGCTACATTAGCTGCTGCTAACATAACACACCTGAATCAAGTTGCATTGTGGGTAACGCCAGGTTTTGACAAGAAAAAATGTGTGTAATAAAAAAGAGGATATTTATGGTTCTGCTGCATGGATATTGATCTTTTTTAACCACACATTGTGAGTTGTAGGGGTGCGATGCTAAATCTGTGAAATCTCATTCAATGCTAACTGAAGTGATGAAGCATTAGGTCCTACGTTAGCATCACAGTTTAACAGTGAAACACTAACCGGAGTGATTGAGCAGCGCCTGGTCCTGGCCTTCCTTGGTGGGTGAGATCAGATCCCAGATGAAGCTCTTGATCTTGTCATCACCTTTGTAGTGTCTCAGGCAGTAAACCAGCAGAGCCCTGCAAAGCAGTACATTCAATTTACTACGAAAACATACATGTTTATTTCACACTACTCTCATACAAACAAGCTACAGCCCTGACCCTGATGTCTGGCTGCTTGTATGACTTGGACTTGGACACTCGCTGAATGTTTTTCTGGACAGAATTTCTGTAGGTAAAAGGTTCCATAAGACACAAAGATATGAGCTATAGTGCAGCCTGTCACTTTAATAACCGCTCACATCCCATTTCCTCCCTTACGTTCCAGGGCATAGAGCAGATTATTCTTCAAAGAGGGGTGACGCTGACAGGAGATCATGCCCCTCTTGGATCCAGTTCTTAGAAACACTGGGTCTTTGAGGATTTTGATGAGGAGTGTTTGTTATGAATGAACTAAAATAGAGACTTTTGTTCATGCCTTGAAGAAGGTTTCTGACTAAAAACTTAAAAAGATGATGGCAGAGATTTGAAAGTGCAGATGCTTTTTTCCCCCCATTCAGTTTGAGAATCTATAGCTCCAACACCTCAGCTAAGTCTGATCCCAGGTGAGTGGTGATGTCTATTTAAAACTTACCGACAGATCACCTCCATGTCTCTCTCTGCCAGGTGCCATTTAAAGCGACCGTGGTTCAAGATGTCCTTCCACCGACCCCACCTGGAAAGAGACAGTCAAGAATGGAGAGTAAAAATGTAGACAAACAAAAGAGAAAGAGAAAGACAAAAGGCCACAGAGAAAGATGGAAGGCAATAAATATATATATGTTCAGTTTATCAATAAACAATAAGTGTGTGACCACAAATATCATTTATTTTCCGCTCTTCAAACCACAGTGAATCTGCTCTGTTGGCTCACTCATGTTCACTCTTGAGTTTGAGACAAACAACATTGTAAACAAAAGATAAAAGCTCACAAGGAGCTTTTTGTTGGAAATTAGAATTAGTAAGATGTCATCCCACAAGGTTTAAGATTTTGGCTGTAAAGTGTGAGAGATGTTTAGATGGAATTTAAAAAGAGCCACTTATAATGAGGTTAGTCAGTATTTGTCTTCTTTTATGCTCAGCTCAACCAATACAAGGAACTGTCAGATGTCAGATGTCAACTGGTCTCCAGATAACTTGGAAATGTAACTGAAGCTGCTTGATGGTCTCGAACACGTCTCAGGTCATACCCGAAGATAAGCAGGTTCTTCTCAACCCTGAAGCACTCGGCACGGAGGTAGCGCCGGCTGCGTTCGCCCAGGCGGCGAGTCCGACACGGCCGCTCCTCCGAGTCGCTGTCCAGCTCTGAGAACTCCATCAGCTCGTCGTCCTCGAAGGAGTTGTAGTGCCGGGTCTGCTTCCTCACCCGAGGCGTGTCGATCACCAAGGACTCCTGCGGCAGAGAGAAGGAGTTAGTCTGGATGAGAGAAACAGTTTTTATCCCCTGGATGTCAATTATTAAGGATTCAAGACACACACACACACACACACACACATGAAGACAGTAACAGCAGAGCTCGGTGCGCAATCTGCTTCATTCATTAAGACAGTCCATCTGTTAAGAGGGGGAGGAGAGCGGAGGGGAAAGGAAAAGGAAGAAGAAGAAAGGAAGAAGATGATTCCTTCATCCTCATTTCTCATCCTCAGCTCCTTCCTGTCCTTCTTTTTAACTCTTTTCCCAGTTAGGAGCTCAGCTTAACTTTCCCTTCCTCCATCTTTGTGTTTATTAACTTGGATCGGATTCATTTTTCTTTTCTCCATCTCACTCTCTCTACCCATTCCTCCAGTTCTCCTCCTTCTACTCGTTCTACCCTCCTCTTACCTTTACATGATGTTTGTACCTGTATCTCCTGTTCAGTGGTTAATGTTTGACTCTTTTCATCTGACTCTTTCTCCTTTTTCATCCTTCATAGTCCACCTGTTCTTTGTTGTCACTGTTTCTTTGTCTTTATTTTCTCTGTCTGTTCCTGTTCATCTTCTCATTTTCTGTCCCTTTCCTTAGAAACTCCACCAGCTTCTCTCCATCTCTCTGTACCTTCTCAGATTTGGAGTCGATCTCCACCTCCGCGATCTTGGCCCATTTCTGCCAGAAGTTGGGGTCGTCCAGAGAAATGTCCGTTCTGTTACCAGAAGAGATGAAACTGGCCTGAGGAAAGAAAAAAAACAAAAACAAACCACAGTCAGAAAAAGTAACAGAGTCAGATTGATTCAACTACAAAGGTTTAGACTGAAGTTGCCAACTGCTGATGCTTTCCACAAACATTTAGTATCTTCACATTTGAGTTTCATGCCAAATATTCAAAGTATGTCAACGTATCCAGTGTTTATCCCAAAAAACCTCTGAAAGAACATTTAGACTATCGGACAAAATGAAACACCATCTGAAATCAAGACAACAACTATCACTCTCAACAATGTGACATCTACCATCTCTAACTACGCACAGTAAAAAAACATATTCACACAACACAGAAACAACATCTGTGCTGGTCGACGATGTGTTAAAATGTTAATGTTAATTTCTACCTTAGCAAACGTGGAGCCTTTCCCTTCAGACTGGATGGTGATGGTCTGAGTTCGTCTCTGAAGTATCTGATCGATGTCTTCCTCGCAGAACTTGGAACCCTCGTCTTCTTCATCCATTAGTGCTCCATACGCTCCTTTTTTCAACAAATCCTCCACTTCCAGCTTCGAGAGCTGCTGCACCTGCAGCAACAAGCAGCCAGTTAGAATCTTCTGTTAGAATCTCTTTTAGTCCTAACCCACAGATAGCTCGGAAATTTTGACAAAATCATCCAAATGCTTAAAGTGCAACGTCCAACAATCTTATAATATCAACGCAAAAAGAAGTAATATCTGACCCCGTTGAGGCTTCCTTTGCGGTTGATGTCTTGGAGGACGGCTTTGTCCAGCCCCAGCTTCAGACTGGCTTTGTCAAACATTTCCCTCTCGTACGAGTTCCTGGTGATCAGTCTGTAGACTTTCACCGCTTTGCTCTGGCCAATCCGGTGGCAGCGAGCCTGGGCCTGACATGGAGAAGATATGAAATATAACAAGAGTTTAACGCATCATTATAATCTATCAGTACTGTGCTAATGGCCTTGAATTAAGGGTCACAGCAGGTGTAAGCTGTTGGATTTGTCTCAGTATTAACAACAGTGCATCAACTGTTCAATGGGCACAACATTTCAATACAATATCACATTGTTTATATCAAAGCAAAGACACACTTGTGGATTTTAAGGGCCTGAATGACTTAAACTGATCATAACTAAATCTCAAATAGATTCTAATATTTGAAAAAAATAATCAACCACATCAACACAATCCACCATTAAAGAAACATAAAATGATTTACTTTTACTACAATTGAAGCAAGATCAGCTTATTAGGAAGTTTAATGGGAGTGATCAATAAGGTCAGGCCACACTATTAGAATAATTCCACTGCAAAGACAAAACAGTTTATTACATTGCACTTCATATTTAATAGGTTAGCGATCACGACAAACACGACATTCGTCCCTCAGCAGAAATGTTCACGTGCCAACAAAGAGCAGTCCCAAACATTAAAGAGAAGAGAACATTTTTGGAACGCATTTTCAGAGTGTTCAAATTTTTGGCAAGAAACAGAAACATCCACTGCATCAAAACTGTGGGAAAGATTGAAACCCACAGAGTGAGAACACAGTGTGTGCTCACTTCATTTTTCAGAGCGCAGTCATTCTTTGAAGCGAGCATTTTATCAACTACTGCAGCCCCACAAGGATTTAATGTGGCCGGGCCGAATCAAAAAGCCAAGACGAGCAGCAACAGCCAAAAGAGAGTCTCATTTAAATAGAAGATCTCTGTTTTGACAGCTGACGTTCTGGCCTCCTCAGCAGGAGCACGGTGTATTGATGAAGCTGACATCATCCAACCCTGTGCCGCCCACCTGCAGGTCGTTCTGGGGGTTCCAGTCTGAGTCGAAGATGATGCAGGTGTCTGCAGCCGTCAGGTTGATTCCCAGCCCCCCGGCTCGGGTGCACAGCAGGAAAACGAAGCGGTCCGAGTCCGGCTTGCAGAACCTGTCGATGGCCGCCTGCCGCAGGTTCCCTCGCACACGACCGTCGATGCGTTCGTACGTGTAGCTGGAGAAAACATGAACAAATGCATTGATTTCCACAGTAAATCAAAGTCTAAAAAAAATGCACCTTGAGTTTCTCTTCTTTCTAACAAAGGTTGCATCACATTCTCCATTCATTCATTCATTTTTTTACTTCCTGCTCTCCCTCTCTCCTCACCGTCTCTGTATGAGGTAGTCCTCCAGGATGTCCAGACAGCGGACCATCTGGGAGAAGACCAGGACTTTGTGTCCCCCGGCCAGCAGCTTGGGCAGCAGCTTGTCGATCAGCACCAGTTTGCCGGCTGCCTGGATCATGGCCTGCAGCTGGAAGTCCAGGGCGTCAGGACTGTGGCACTTCTTGAAGCTTTCCAGAATCTTCTCCTCCGCTCCTGAAAGAAATGGTAAAGTTAAGAGTTTCAAAAGATTTTAATACATTGTAACTTCAAGTAATGTGTATTGCACCCAACTTAAAAAATATTGTTTTCATTTTCTCTTTTTCTTGCTTTGCTTTGATGGCTGTGATCGTGTGTGTGTTCTCTCACCTGTGATCAGGTAGGGGTGGTTGCAGCACTTGCGGAGCTCCATCATGGTGTTAATGAGGTTGGGCATGTTGTGCTGGTTTGCGCCTTTGGACAGGAAGGAGAAGTTTTTCTCTAAGATGGCTCGGTAGTATTTCTTCTGGATGTTGGTCAGCTCCACCTGCGGGAACACCACGAGGAGGAAAGATTTGTTTGAGTACACAGGCTGGTAATGTGATCCTTCTGTGGAGCACATTCCGGAAACAAACACAGAGATGTGAACAGCATGCAAATTCAAAAATGCTCTGAAACTTGGATCTCTGAGGCAACAGTGCCAACCACTGAGCTCACATACTAGATTTATTGTTAGTGTGTAATTTGATTAAAAACATGTTAGATATGATAAAATAAATTCTCAGGTGTCAAAGACCAGTCATTCAGATAAAAACCTGGACTCATCACTGAAACCACATTAAAGAAGCTTTTTTTGTGATGTTACATCAATTATTCATCTAAAACAGAAAGAAGTGGAATAGAAATTGTTAAAATTTGAGAATTCTGAAAACAAGTGATCACTCAACATATGCGACACTCAAACACACACACAAACAGATAGAGTGACAGATGGACAGATAGAGAGCAAGAGAGAGAGCAAGAGAGAGAGAGACAGTAGAGAGAGAGAGAGAGGGAGAGGGAGGAAGACAGAGAGAGAGACACAGAGAGAGGGAGGAAGACAGAGAGAGAGAGAGAGACAGTAGAGAGAGGGAGAGAGAGGGAGGGAGACAGAGAGAGAGAGAGAGAGACAGAGAGAGAGAGGGAGAGACAGTAGAGAGACAGAGAGAGAGAGAAAGACAGTAGAGAGAGAGAGAGCGCGAGAGACAGAGAGAGAGAGAGAGAGAGAGAGAGGGAGCTACCTCTATAATGGTCTCTTCTTTAGGCGCCAGGTTTTTTTCTACATCATCCTTCAGTCTCCTCAACATCATGGGCTTCAAAATGGCCTGAAGCTTCTTCACCTGTTCACAGGAACACAGGAGGAGGCGTAAATGTGATGTAAATGTAAATGTGAGACATATTTCATGCTTGTCTGAAAAGTAGAACTAGAACAAGAACCTTCCGTCCTCTAGATGTCCACACTGAGAGTGTTTTTTTTTAATCTAATTTTTCAGCCGAGAAAAAGAAAAAAAAAAACAAGTGCAAACAAAACACAGCTGATCCCAAATGACACAACACAGGGAAACTACTGAAGGAGGGTGAGTGGGAGAGAGGAGCAGTGTTAGAATGCATCTGAAACAAACACCACTACTTCCTGTAGCTCAACCATCTACACTTATCTCAACACACCTGCTCATCTGTTTTGAGGTCTCCAAATTCTTCCAGGAAGGTGCTTTCTGAGGGAAACTGCAGCGGCTCCAGGAAATTCAACAGGCTGAACAGCTCCTCCACCGAGTTCTGCAGGGGGGTTCCTGTCAGCAGAACCTTGTGTTCCTGTTACAAACATGGGGACATTTAAAAAACACAAAGAACACTTATTCAAACTGAACAAGACGAACAAATTGGAAGAGCTACATGTTCTGCACACTCTGTCCATCACTGACCAGGTTCATGAGTTTGAGCCCCTCCAGCAGTTTGCAGTTCCTGTTCTTCAGCCTGTGGGCTTCGTCGATCACCACGCAGCGCCAGTGCAGCTTCTTCAGCTCCGGACAGTCGGCCATGATCATCTCGAAGGTGGTGATGACCCCGTGAAACTTCAGCACGCCTGGGATCGTGTTGCCCTGTGGGCCAAACAAAGGGCGACAATGGTACATTTAAAAGATCACACCAGGGGGGGGCAGGGATGAATCAAGGTCCTTCACTTCATGTCATGTCTCACTCACTCACACTTCACAGATAACCTTCCAATAAAAGCCTCCAAAAACATTGAAACTGCTGAACAGATGAATTTATCAGGCGTGACCAAAATGAATATTCACTCTCCTTGGATATGTGCAGCAAGCCAAACGCAGTATTGTAATGGTAACTCTGTATTCATCTGAGACTGCTCATGCAGCAATAAGAACCCTGTGATGTTCTGAATATTTAAACCAGAGGAAGTTACAGAGAAAGGAAAGGGTCATTCTAAAGAGCTACATCGCTGACATGTTCCACCAAGAGAATGTCAAAGACGCTGATCACTTGACATCGAGAGAAAAACAGGTCAGGGAGACAGACAGAGAGAGAAATGTTGTATAGATGTCTCTCAGACGGAGGTTGGACACGTGAGGAGCGAAAGAGAGTAAGAAGCTGAGGAAATGAAAAAAAGACGATCTTAAATCTGAAGAATCGTTTTGGCATCATGAGGATTGAGCAGTACTCACTTAGCAGGAAACCCTGACGAGACATATTGAACTAAATAACTTAATAATAATTAATAACACATGAAACATTTGCCCTTTCAAAGTAAAAGAATCCCTGAGAGTACCCGCTACATGTGTAACCTCAAAGGAATTAAACATTAATGAATTCATACTCTCATGTCAGAAACAATCCATCTATATCTGCATAACACCACAAGCTAAGACGACAAAACAGTTGAACGGTTGGAGAGCTGCTCAAAGCCTTGACAATCACTCCAGCGCTGTGAAGTGCGCTGTAGAGGATGTAACGTGAGAACGTAGGAGACGAGGAGGAAGACGCTGTGATTTTGGATTCAAATCGCTTTCATTCAGTTTCACAGATGACGAGGATGAGCACCACCTAACTCACTGTGCATCACATGAATATTTAAACATTACTGCTGTTTAACTGACATCAGGGTAAAAGACAATTAGGCAACTATTGATACTGATTAATCAAACTACATGCAACTGTAAAGAACACAAAGAAACATCAGCTGAACATGAAGTGTTAATATGCAGCTAAGCTATTTAAATCCTCATCAGTAAATATCAGGTTTTGTGACTCACTACTTGAGAATTAAAGAGCTGTGTCTTATTATAACAGCGACTGTGCGAGAAAGGTTAATTCCCTGTCCTTTGCCTACAAGCAGCTCTGCTGTCTTTGCCCATTTCTGTGACCTTCCTCTCCACCTACAACCACAAAATCTTCCCTCTGCTGAGACGCAGATCTCCGCTCTCCCAGGATTTGTCTTAATCAGTAATCAGAAGACAACAAAGTGAACCAATATGCAACGCAGACACAAAACATTTCAACTTTGTAGTGAGCTTGAAAACATGTTCTAACACAGACATCCCGCTTCTTGGGCCAACACGAACAACTAAACACTGAAGGCAGAGTTTGTACTCGTTCCCCCAGAGGTTTGTTGGATTTCCCGCTAATTACTCGTTACAGCAGAAAGAGGCGAGACATGAATGTGGGTTCATCAAAAGGTAAAAAATTAAATCAGCTCAGGGATGAAACCAATTTTTTTTACCGTAATTTATCTGTCAAAAAATATTTTCTATTAGGGATGGAATTGATTTGTTTATAAAATGCGAGCAAATAAAATCCCAGAACCAAAGGTGATATATTCATATTGTATGTTTACAATGATATTAACAAAGAGGAAAACACATACACACACCTGAAACTGTAAAATAAATGGCTTAAACGTTTCATTTTTAATCATCAGAATTCACCTAATAAAAGAATTGGCTGATCACTTCATAATGAAATAACAGCTGGAACAAATAAAACACCCCGAGAGATGATTCACAACAGACTAACTGAATATGAGGGGAATATTTATTTTAAATCAACAGCTGTTCCTTTAGCAACGGCTAAATGTCAGTACTTTACAGGATTTCCTTCACGTTTACATCCTCGTGAGAGTACGTGGTTCTCGGCCGACAGAAGCAAAAGAAACCCACCCACACCTGATCGATTCCTCCTGTGCAGAGACCGATAAAAAATTCATGCCTTCCAACGTTACCTGTGGGTCTCTGTAAAACATCTCGTACTGCAGGATCATCTGCCGGCTGATCTGCGAGCCGTGATACACGATGACGTTCATGTGCGTCCACGTGCGAAACTCCCTCTCCCAGTTGGTGATGGTGGACAGGGGGGCGATGATGAGGAAGGGGCCGCGGATCCCCATGGTGAAGATCTCGTACAGAAAGGTGATGGACTGGATGGTCTTTCCCAAACCCATCTCATCGGCCAGGATGCAGTTTTTTCTATGGAGGAAAACAAAGACGGTGTGAGAGAGGAAGAGAGAGCAGAGGGAGCCTTATGTTCCACTATAATCCTACAGGAAACAAATCACGTATGCTAATGAGTACAATAATAATAATAAGCTAATTCATGCATTATTATTTGTGTCCATATACTTGTCTTCTCATAACACATTGGTGATATTTACATGAACTCTGTTTCTTGGGCAGAAACGGTTTTTAGAAGGAACTGGACCAGTGACCAGGAAGGAAGGAAGGAAGGAAGGAAGGAAGGAAGGAAGGAAGGAAGGAGGGACAGAAGGAAGGAAGGAAGGAAGGAAGGAAGGAAGGAAGGAGGGACGGAAGGAAGGACGGAAGGAAGAAAGGAAGGAAAGAAGGGATGTGCTTTTATTTTTTCCACCTCTTGAAGAGCATTCACCTGTTGTACCAGTTGAAGAGTAACCAGTTCATTCCCTCCAGCTGGTACTCTCTCAGCTGGTTTCCGTTCCGGTAATCTCTGGAGCGCTCCAGCTTCTGCCATTTTTCTGGAGGAGGACGCTCCTACAAAACACACACACACAAACACACATATTATCAACACATTACTTCATGAATAAGTGGTTTTCCATTCATCAGTTTTAAGTTGGATTATTAAAAACTATAACTCCAACATCCCCTGAGTAGATAAGATGTGAAAAGGTTTCATTTTCTGACTGTTATCATCCAACTACACAGACTCCATGCAACAAAAGAAGCAGGAGAATATCACATATTAAAACTATTGGGTTCCCTTGATAAATCAGAAAGTAGCTAAATAGGTTGTCCCAATTTTAAAAGGTAAGCGACTCAGTCTCTTGTTCTGGAGGTTGAATGGACAAATAATAACATAAGTAGTTGTTGCTGTCACAGTAATAAGCGATAATCCTGGTTTTGGAATGAATAATGGCTAAAAAGTGAGAGTAATTTGCTCAGGTTTTATCTGCCAGCAGCGGACAGAGACTCTGGAACATTGCAGATATTTAAGTAGCAATTTTGTATTCAACATCCAGCAAAGCAAATGTATGTCAGGCCAGTCAGGATCCTGACTTCCACAGTGTTCATCTCTGTCACAAAGCTCTCTGTTGTGCTCACACCGAACGGCCTCTCCTTTGTTGTCTGGGCTTCACAGCGATGCCCACACTCGACAGTGAAGCACAGATGTGGAGAGGATTGTGGGTCACAGAACAGAAGATGTTTTGCATGGGATTTTCAAAACCTCAATGTCACTTTCAAAAACAAACACAAAACCAGACCTGATGGGTCAAAACTGCAGCACGAGAAGAAAGAAAACCTCACAGCGCTGATTGTGTTTACACTAAGTAGCACTAAAAAAAGAAAAACAAGGTCAAGATGGTGAATTTGAGGCAAAGTTGTTATAGAGATGTGGGCAGGAAATATAAAGCCATAATGTTGTCGTGGTTTGGTGTAGTTTCCCTTTTCCTTTCATCTGCCCACCAAGCTAAACTCAAAATGCAAATTGTTTTCGTTCACTATTTATCTAAGACCGTTCGGTTCCAGACATCTGAATCACCGCCTACATCTCAATATCGTCTTTCTCTGGCTGGAAAAGCAACCGAGCCAATCAAAGCTTCGTAGGAGCTATTAAGAATGAAGGCGTCATCCTGCTGCACCAGAGCCAGAGAGAACGCCATAAAAATGGCAACGAGCGTGGATAAAACAGGCACGATTATAAAAGTCCACTTAGAGAAATAACAAGTCGTAAATCAGTTCTTCAATCTACACGGCAAATGTCAGGTTAACTGCAGCTTCTGAAAGGACAGAGACGGGATGATTATGTCAGTCACTGCAGACTAGTTGTTGTCTCACAAAGAGAAACCAGCTGACATAAAGACGTCAGAACAATGAAGTGAAACCAATTCAAACCGATTACCAGGTAAAATCTGATACCCCACCACTTTATAGTTGAAGATTATCTTTCATTTTTCTTTACACAGTTAAGCGAGTTAGTCCATAATACTCTCAACTTTATTGATATAGCGCAAACAAGAGTTACAGTGTGCCATGATATGACAGAACCTGAACCTGTGTTGTAGAAATGAACGTTTTTCTCCTCCACGTCAAAACAGTGCATCAACCTGCACAGGCTTTCTCCTGTCATTTCCACTCGTCCACTATCGTGTCTCTACTCACCACGTGTCTGAGGTCTGCCGGCAGTTTCTGGATCTGCTCAAACTCTTTGATCTTCTCTGGGTCCAAATCCTCCTGCAGCTCCCACGTCGCCTCCTCGTATGAGAGGCTGCACCACTTAACGAGGTAATGGGTCACCTCCTACAACACCATATAGAAAAACAGTGTGTGTGTGTTTCTGAACCACAGGACTAAGAGTGTTCCACCACACTGAGGACCTTCAGTAATAACTGCTTTCAAAGCAGACAACGCTGCTGTGAGAGTGTGTCTGTGTTTATGTGTTACCCACCTCTCCGGTCTCAGTATCTGTGGTAACAGCCACCTCCAGCACTCTGTCCACCTCGACATAGTCTGGGTTAAATAAGTCGTCATCGGGCTGGACACAGGGACAAGGAGAGAGATAGGAGAGAGATGGAGAGAGAAAGAGATTATTGATTATTCATTATTCATCAGGTCAGAGATCATATTGATGAAACAATATTCTGTGGAAAGAATGTAAAATAAGCAAAAAGCTGTAAAATTCCAGAGGAAATAGTGGATACTAATGTCATACTTTATCATTTACTGAACATTATAATAACTCAATTTCAATGTATTTAAGCGGTGCAGTTGTTTTTCTCCATAGTTATTCTAGCGCATCTTGTTTCTACCCAAGCGGCAACCTCCGCCGCTGAAAAATGAAGCCAATGCGGAAGTGCAAAAAAGCTGCAGTTCCTTGAATAACCACTAGAGCAGGCTGCAGAAGGGAGTCAATTACATTTGAGCCCCATGTTAAAATGTCCGATTTTACGACAGAAAAAAAACATATTTACAGCCTGGTTCAAAACATGGCTCTAGTCTCATAAGCTGTTTT
>JBBMOC010000358.1:0-49159 GCA_037975185.1 Centropyge bicolor
GTGTGTGTGTGTGACGCCGAGGCTCTGTGCTTTTCAGGAATCGTTACATAACTGTCCTGTCAGGTAGAGTTGGAGGGTGAAATGGGAAGATGGGGTAATTGAGTGAATGTGTGATTCGACTCTGAGAAAAAAATAACTTGTTTTGAAGCTTTTATCTGTGATAACTATTATAACAATCATCAAACTGATGAAAGCTTCTGCGTTTGCTGTTCCAGACAAACACCGTCTGCTGGATCATTCCTGGAACCAGTCATGTGGTGAACAGGAAATTATGTAGTTTATGTTTCCTGTTTCATTGAAATGAATGGAAGGAGAGGAGACGGCTGTAAACTGTAAACAGAGGAACGACGTCATACACACACACACACTGACAGGAACTCACTCCCTGCTTTTTCATTTTGGCCATTTGGAAAAACATGCCATTAGTAAATACCATAGACTGTATAAAATATGGACATAGTGTCCGTGACGTCACCCATAGGTTTCTGAAGAGCAAAAATGAAGCAAATCGTAGTGCGCAGCCATCTTGGTAGCCTACCTCCGGTTACTCCAAATATGGACAAAGAGGTGGAGCGAGGGCGGAGCTGAGGCGGGTCGAATGAACGCTATTGGCTGAAAAAAGCCGCTTTATTCGAAATAATCAAACTAGCTACGGCTAACCAGCTAGGTTAAATGCTAAATATCGTTGCTAGCCGGCTAACCCCACGACGAACTAAAACTCAGTGACTAGAATTAGCCGGGGTGACGCCCTTTAGACCGTCAGTGGCTAGCTGTCAATCAAAGTGGTGCCACTTAGATTGACAGCTATGAATTGTGCATAATGATGTATGCTGTATATTTTAAACGAACGCCTTATAAAAAAATTCGCCCCCCCCAGAGTTGTCATGGAGTAGAAAAACAGCTTATGAGACTAGAGCCATGTTTTGAACCAGACTGTAAATATGTTTTTTTCTGTCGTAAAGTCGGACATTTTAACATGGAGCTCAAATGTAATTGACTCCCTTCTGCAGCCTGCTCTAGTGGTTATTCAAGGAACTGCAGCTTTTTTGCACTTCCGCATTGGCTTCATTTTTCAGCGCCGGAGGTTGCCGCTTGGGAAAAACATGACATTAGTCGACACAGAGATGATCTGTAGAGATTTGAATCCAAGTGCTTGTTTGCAAGAATGATATTAAACACAAAGTTCAGCTGAGGAGAAATCTGAGTACTGGACAAATATCGAGTCAGTATTGATTCATTTCACTCAATGATACAGATGTGAACTTCCTGCTGGCTCCACAGTAAAGGTCAGAGGGTCACCAGTCGTCTCTGAGATCTTCTGGTTCAGATCGGCAGGTTGGTTTTCACAGTCTGCCTCACCTCTGGTCCTGGATCAGGTCTGAGGAGCCGATGTTTTGATGCTGATCCCGGTGCAGATTGATTGTTTTCTTCAATCATTAACACAGAGGAATGTGAGGCCTGAGCTGAGGGCTGTAAATGTTTCCTCGTTCATCTGCGATTTAATTGATTTTAATTTGTTTACTCTTCTTGGGCAGTAATTTAATATCACAAATGAATTGTTGGGAAAGGCTGCACACACACACACACACACACACACACACACACACTGACTGCTGAGACTGGCTGGTGTCATTAGCAGCCACGTCAAGAAGTTTGTTATCGGACTGAAGGGGCGTTTTATGTAATTTGTTTTTCAGTGTGTGAAGGATGTGTGTGTGCACGTGTGTGTTCTCATCATGTGGGAAAGTGAGACTCAGGTTTAGCAGATGTTCATGCGGTGAACATGTCTTCTCTGTGTGTGTTGGAGTCATGTGTGCGTTGGCAGCCTGTCCCTGTTTGTCCACTCATCCCCGGCAGATTCTTGGCCGCTCGGTCCTACACATTTCTCTGTGTTTTGATTTATATTCTTATGCGAACACTTGTCCTCTGGAATGTGTGTGTGTGTGTGTGGTTTTGTGTGTGTGTATGTGTGTCAGTGTTTGTGTCCTGTCTTGTGTTTCATAAGCCGGCCATATTTATGATCCAGCTCTTACATAAGCCTCAGATCTGGTTCAGTGTGTCTCTGCCAGAACGAGTGAGGGAGGAGGAGGAGGAGGAGGAGGAGGAGGAGGAGGAAGGTGAAAGTGAAACACAGGCAGATTGAGGGTCGGAGAAACGGCGAGAGAGCTGAGATGAAGACGAGTTCAGAGAAAGCTTGAGGAGCAGTTAAAGGTGCCATGTGGGGCCGTTTTCACTGTTTTGTTTTGATGTGTGTTTTGGCTCCAGATGACAGAATTCATCTTCACTGTTCTTTAGTTAAAAGCTCATTTGAATAGATTTGAAAACTGACAATGAGTGGAAGCAGTTGGCAGCAGCTTGAGAAAACAAGTCCTGGTGAACATAAGAACCAAATGTTTGAGCGTGGTTTTTCCCAGGTTCCATAAATGCCACAGCAGAGTGACAGAGAAATAATATCCAGTCTAATAATCTAAATATTTGCTTGTGTGTGTGTCCATCTGTTGAGCAGCACGTGCTCTGTTGTTTTATGGACGAGGAGCGTCTCGTTTTACCAGCGAGCAGCGAACGCATCGTGATGGAAAAATAACCCGGTGCTGATGTGGAAGAGGCCGCGCGCTCGATGGGCGGATCTGCATAGTTGACTTGGGATTGTTCAGCTAATGATTCATTTGAATGATTCATGACTTCCTGTTTACTGATAGCTGTAATTAATAGGTGTGATCAGTGATGAGGGCAATTACAGGAGGCGAGGTGGAGCCCAACGCCCCAGCCCAGTGTGTTATTATGGAAGCGTTGGGAGGGGCCTTCTGCTCACGTCTTGAGTTTTATTTTTACATGTTGAAATTTGACCGTTTGTCTCGAGGCGGGGTTCGTCTTTATAGAGGTTAAATGTGACAATAAAACTCTTCCTGTGCTTCGTTTAGCAGCGAGAGGCTTCATGGAGATGAGTTATCTCCCAGTTCAGGATCTTTGATTTTAAGAGCTCATAACATACATCACGTCCCATTACTTCCTGTTTTATTACTCTTTAAATAACCATGACTTTATTCTCCTCACGCAGACCAGTCCCACGGCGCCCCCTTCAGCTCCGAGAACGATGCTCAGGGAGGCGACTCGGCCGCGTGGCAGTGCACCCCTCCCCCATCTACCTCACCTTCGGGGGAGACGCCGGCCCACCCTCCCCCCTCCCAGCCCGCGTCCAGACCCCGATCCAGGCCGACCAGCCAAAGCCCCTCCCCTCCCTCCGCCCTGACGGGAACCAAGAAGAGGGGCTCCAAGCCGGCGCACATGAGGCGCAACATCAGGTACGGGACCCCCTGCAGGACACGAGAGGTCGAATGGATTCACACTGTCTTCAACCTTTACATGAGTTCAACCTACTGTAGTAAAGACATGAGATTACAGCAGGTCACAGGTTTGTCCAGATGTTCCTGAACGCAGCACTTCATCAGCAGCTCCTGGTTCAACAATTTGGACATTAAACACAGTCAAACAGAATCATTACTAACAACATCAAACTGCACCACAAGTTTGTATCAGGCGCTTTTTTCAACCAGACTTTTTGAGAATGACTCAGTGCTTGGCAGCCGGTAACCAGTCGACCATGAGATGAGAGGGATTACTGCTCAATCCCCTGAGTATGTTTCTGCTGAGACGCAGAGTAAACTAACACTCGCTGGGCTTATTCAGCACTTAGTGTATTCCTAATAACGCTCATTGTTGGCTGGATAATAGGATTCATCATCTTCCCCGCTGCGTCGCTCTTCGCCTTCCTTCGCTCTCGCCAGCGACTCGCCAAATCTGTCCACGATTAGCTGAAGCTGGGCTCCTCGCGCTGCCAGATGATCAAGCTCGCCGTCGAGCTTGCTGTTGCTTTTTACATAACGCCGTCTTACAATAACAAGGACCATGTGTCAGAGATGGCGAGTCTGGCTTCGCTGTTTGTTTATGTAAGCGGAGTCGTTTGTGTTCGAGCGCCGATTAGATTCTCCTAATCTGAGCGTGGAGAATTTCAACAGTGAATCATTTGGTTAATATCATTCTCTGTCAAATAATGGAATTCTGCAGCTGTCAAAATATTGGCGGTTTTCACTCTTTCTGTCGAGGCTTGTTGAGGCAGCAGAGACTCAGAAAAATTAATAATAATAACTGAGATTTATCTGAAGTTAAGGAGCTTCTTCTGGCATCAAACACAATGAACTGTCCTTCCTTTTGATAAGATTCATTTTATTACTCACATTAACTATAGTATAAAACCATAGACTGTATAAAATATGGACGTAGTGTCAGTGACGTCACCCATAGGTTTCTGAAGAGCAAAAATGAAGCAAATCGTAGTGCGCAGCCATCTTGGTAGCCTACCTCCGGTTACTCCAAATATGGACAAAGAGGTGGAGCGAGGGCAGAGCTGAGGCGGGTCGAATGAACGCTATTGGCTGAAAAAAGCCGCTTTATTGGAAATAATCAAACTAGCTACGGCTAACCAGCTAGGTTAAATGCTAAATATGGTTGCTAGCCGGCTAACCCCACGACGATCTCTTTCCCAAAGTCCTAATTGACTCCCTTCTGCAGCCTGCTCTAGTGGTTATTCGAGGAACTGCAGCTTTTTTGCACTTCCGCATTGGCTTCATTTTTCAGCGGCGGAGGTTGCCCCTTGAATAAAACTGGACTGACCCCTCCCCCACATATGGTCTATCTGTCCATCAGTGCATGTCGCTCCAGTCCTCACTTTCCCCCCAGCTCTGGTTTTGGTTCTGGCTCCCAAGCAGCTGGATCTTGGAACCAAAACAGTTAGCTAAAAGAGGCTGAAAAGCTCCTCAGAGCTCTGTGGGTCACACCTTCGCTTCCACTCGTCTGATTCCACCTTAATAACAACAAGCAGTGATTAATGCAGCTGCAGAAACGACTGTTTGACTGTGGCGACTGATTCATCAGTGAACTGTATTCAGAGGAGACCACGTGTCTGTGACAGCTTGTCNGACTGATTCATCAGTGAACTGTATTCAGAGGAGACCACGTGTCTGTGACAGCTTGTCGTTTCGCTCTGTGTCCATGCAGGAAGTTGCTGCGGGAGCATCAGCTGGAGGCCGTGACCAAAGCCGCCCAGCAGGACGAGCTGGAGAGGAGGCGGCGTCTGGAGCAGCAGAGGAAGCAGGATTACCCCGTGTCACTGCTGCCTGAGTACACCAGCGGTGAGAGCGTGCCCCCCCCCCAACATGCATGAAGTTAATCCCAAACGTGCATGTAACTCATGTTCTGTCCTTTCTTTGCTTTGTTTCACCCTCTGGATCGACCTCGTGTTTCCCGCCGCCGTCTCCAGGCGATGTGACGACGCACGCCAAGGCATCGACGGCGTCACAGCAGGAAGTGAAGTCGGCCAGGCAGGAAGTGACCTGCCTGGACTCGAGCAGCGCCGGCCTCAGCGAGGACGACGGCAAGACCGAGGTCGCCGCCGCCGCCGAGCACGCACGCAAATCAGGTGAGACACACACATATCCAGTAACAGCCTAATACTTGAAATAAGATTTGAATCTCTTTAAACAAGGACAGAAAACAATCAGAGTGAAGGACTTCTACAATTTTTATGACTCAAGTGTCATTTCCTCCGAACAAAAACAAGTGTTTTATTTGTGCTGCTCTTGCATATTTTCACTGAATCAGTCGAGCGTCTTTTCATTCACTGCTGTTTGTTTGAATATTTCAAAAGAGTAAACAATTAAATCAGCTCGTTAAAATTTATTGCGATAAATCAGCGAGGTTGAAGAAAGAGCTGAAGTGGGATGAAAGGTAGAAAAGCAGAAAAGAGTCTCTGGCCCACAGTGCCCCCCTTCAGCCTGTGTAAGTGGGCCAGTGGGTCAGGTGGTCATGGAAGCAGATATGGACTCAGCCATAAATAAGCCAGATGCTGATTCTTCACATGCCTGAACAGCTCAGGACGAGCTTCAGGACAATGTGTGAAGATTTCTGTCGGACGTCAACTTTTAGATCCAGGTTTAGAAATGAAAGACTGGATTCACTGATTTTCATGCCAGGATTTATTCCAACCCTGTTTCCCATTAATGATCAGGATGATGAACACAGGCTGTTTGAACAGTCCAATATGGAAACCTTTCAAAAACCAAGATGGCTCCCAGTTTTACAAAGCTCACAGTCAGACACTTTATTCTTTTTAATGGGTCTGACTAACTTCTGACCAAGTTTGTTTTTTCAGTCCAACATATGAAAATGTGTGTTTTCATACGACCAGCTTTGTGTTTTGGAACCTTTCAGAGCTGGAATCTTTATCCCTGCTGGTTTCATCCGTCTGTTCAAGTGACGGCTCTTCACTTTTCTATCATAGCTTTCAGTTGAAAGAAGCCTGGTGAATAGAGCTGATGCTGATCTGCACAGACGTTTTGTTAGAAACTGAACTGTGCACGGAGACAGTGAATGCACCGTGAGAATGTAGGTGGAGAGGTCGAAGAGATGAGTCGTGTTTTAAATTTGTTTTTTTGCTGCACCGTGATGGAAAAAATGGAAAAGATTTTATCGTTCAGTTTGAATAATCACCTTCAAACTGCCTCATTCAGTCGTCTGTGGTTTCGTAAACTGGTTTATTTCAGAACTGGAACAACCAGACTGCTGATGTAAAACGTCCAGCAGATCTACGAAGTCTTTCTGAAGGTGCACAGTTTTAAAATGCCGAAACATTTTTAAGTCAAACTGACCCTGGATCAGATCCTGACCAAGCGGCAACCTCCGCCGCTGAAAAATGAAGCCAATGCGGAAGTGCAAAAAAGCTGCAGTTCCTCGAATAACCACTAGAGCAGGCTGCAGAAGGGAGTCAATTACATTTGAGCCCCATGTTAAAATGTCCGACTTTACCACAGAAAAAAACATATTTGCTGAACGACGCTCTGAGACCTTTCAGCCGCCTGGTTCAGCCACAGGACGCCGGGTTCGAGCGGCTCACATCTCCAAAGCATCAGAGTCTGAGAGATGAAGCAAAGCAGCCTGAACAGCCTCATGACAGCCATGCGTTTATTAAATTACACACTCTGTTTCAAATTGCTTTCTGAGCCCAGAGGTCTGGAAAGTCGGCACATTAAAAAGGACAGCTTCAATTTCCAGGAAAGAAAAAATCAGGAGATTGAAGAACGGCCCAAAAAATCAGAATGAGGTTTTGACTCAAAGCCACAACTCGGCCGATCGTTGTGCCGGTGTCGGTCTGAGATCATCTCCAAACTCAACAACATCATGTCCTGCTGCTGCTCTTCTGTTACTCATCTGCTCAGTTCAGCGTCTCTCTTGTCTCAGTGAAGACAATAAAAAGGAAACTACACAAACAAAAACAGCTCAGTTTCCTTTAAAAAGGGTGAACGGACTCTTGGCAACAGCTCGAGCCAATTACTGAGAGTCTGCACACATTCAAACAAGAGAGGTCAAAAAACAGCTCAGGTCCTCTTCTGTGTGTGTGTGTGTGTGTGTGTGTGTGTGTGTGTGTGTGTGTGTTTTCGTAGATTAACTGCCATCAGAATATTTAAACCCTCCGCAGGGTACATCATGTATCGTTCCCTTATTGCCCGAGTGCAAAGACACACACACTCAAAACACACACACACACACACACACACACACACACACACACACACACACACACACACACACACACAGAGCCACTCAAGTAGTCAAGGATAAACACACACTCAAAGACTCTCTCAGTTACAGATAAACACACAGGCGCTTTGCATTGAAAGAGAACACAGAGGCAGTCTGAACACACACACACACACCTGCAACACACACACACAGAAAAGAGAGAGAGGAGGAGAGAGAGCGACGGGATGAGCAACACAGACAGATAAGATGTAGATTTGGGAGCCGAGAGAGACAAAAGCGAGGGAGAGAAAAAAGAACATGACATGAAAAGGAGAAAGTGTCTGTAGGGCAGATCAGAGCGGGTTTGTGGAGCAATAAAGCTGGCTAATCCTGGTTATGAGCCAGAACACACACACACACACACACACACACACACACACACTCTCTCACAGTGGCACAGTGACATTTCTAGTTGGGGTTGCATAACCAGTCTCCCCCTCCACTCTAATCCTACTTGTATAACCAGCCATTCACTGCAGTTATATAAGCTCCCTCTCTCTCTCTCTCTCTTTCATACACACTAACATACTGACACACACACACACACACACACACACACACACACACACATCTCTCCCCTTCCCGTCATGCCCTCGCTCACTGCCAGCTTGTGTAACTTTCACCACTTGATACGCTTGACGTTGAAGTCCTTTTTATCAGATATGGATTTCAGTCTTTCCACTTCCACACACACACACACACACACACACACACACACACACACACACACACTGTGACGTCAATGTTCGATGTAACATCACACGAGTCATGATCATGACAAAGACACACTTCGCTCCGTCACTCCAGATCAAGCCCGGTGAAAATACACTGGTTATTGTTTTCATGGGGAAAGTTTCTGTTCAAAGTTTCTATTTTTCTGGTGAAGAAGTTTACAAGGTTCTTTAGAAGGTGTTGAGGAAAATAAGATATTTAAAGCCTCTCATTCAGAAGAGGTTTTCTATCTCTCCTGTTTCTTTATAAGAAGTGTAGTATGATATATTAAATTCATGTGTGTCACTTAGAAAATTAGAAAATTCAATAAAGTTTTCACCATCTGCAGATTCAAATTCCTCTTTCATCCAGATGTCAGTCAGAGATCAAACTGTGTTTCCTGATCTCAGACGTCTCCTCTCTCTGCACAGACGTCATCGACCTGAGCTTGGCCGAGGACGACAGCATCGTCCACGTCAGCAGCGAGTCCACCAACGAAGAAGAGGAGAGCGAGCCGAGCGGCGCCCACGCCAACGACGCCCTCAACCGTCCGGACGGCGAGGGCCGGGTGCTGGTCAACCTGAACCACCCGGACACAGAGGAGGACATCTTCCTGTCGCCTCAGCTGGCGCGAGCCGTCAAACCTCACCAGGTACCGTCACTGCTGCACGTGCTGCTTCGCCGTCACCGTCTCAGGTTGTTCATAAAGACTGAATGATTCTTCTTCTCTGTCCTTCAGATCGGCGGGATCCGCTTCCTGTACGACAACCTGGTGGAGTCGGTGGAGCGCTTCGGGAACAGCAGCGGCTTCGGCTGCATCCTGGCTCACAGCATGGGCCTGGGCAAGACGCTGCAGGTCATCTCCTTCATCGACGTCCTGTTCAGACACACGCAGGCGCACACCGTGCTCGCCATCGTCCCTGTAAGCACCCGGGCGTTCACTGTCAGAGGAAGTGTGGGATAAATACGTGTGAGGATTGAAAGGATCGATCATTTCTGTCCTGCTTTCATTCCAGGTGAACACGTTGCAGAACTGGCTGTCGGAGTTCAACATGTGGGTCCCGCCCCCCGAGGCGTTACCTGCAGACACTGACCCGGGGCTGGTGGCTCCACGTGCCTTTAAGGTTCACATCCTCAACGATGAACACAAGTGAGTCACAGGAACAAGAGCTGTCAAAACCAAACACCTGCACACACACACACACACACACAGACACACACACACGGACACACAGACACACACAGACACACACACACACACACACACAGACACACACACACACACACACACACACAGACACACACACACACACAGCAAAAGGCGGTCTTGATCCTCCAAGCAGCCTCTGCACTTGATCCCCGGCTGGCTCGCCATCCCCTCCATCCCGCTGCCGTCCTCGCTCTCACCAGCTGCTCCTGCTGGAAAGACTCTCTGACGGTCGTATCTGTTTGGGATTAGTGAGGAAGGAAGGAATGCTGCTCGATGAGTGAGCGCTTCCATGATGCAGCCTTGTTTCACAGTGACACACTGACCTCATTCTGTCTGCAGCTCCGCTCAAACAACATCTCACCAACGTGAATCTTAGAAATTAATGAGCGTTTGTATCATTATTCAGTTTGTAATTATCTGGTTATTGACAGTGTCACAGTGCTGTTAATTGTTGTTTTCTCTCTTTAATACAAGATAATCTGATGAGCTGTTATCACGTTTGTTCTGCTTTATTTTCTCTAACAGGAAATGATGTGGTTTCAGTTTTGACAAACAGCAGCTTCACTTATCTTATCTTATCTTATCTTATCTTATCTTATCTTATCTTATCTTATCTGTTCTTTTCTTTTCTTTTCTTTTCTTTTCTTTTCTTTTCTTCTCTTCTCTTATCTTATCTTATCTTATCTTATCTTATCTTACCTTATCTTATCTTCCTCCCCAGGAACACAGCGACCCGGGCCAAGGTGGTGGAGGACTGGGCGCGGGACGGCGGCGTGCTGCTGATGGGCTATGAGATGTACCGCCTGCTGTCGCTGAAGAAGAGCTTCGTGGCCGGGAGGAAGAAGAAGAGCAAGAAGACGGCTGGACCTGTCGTCATCGACCTGGATGAAGAGGACAGACAGCAGGAACTGCTCAAAGGTGGGAGGGATGAGGAAGGACAAACAGAGCAGGGGGGGGTGATAATTCATGCTCTGTAGTACAGAACATCATTGAATGTGTTTTTTCCCGTCCTCGTCCTCCAGGCATCGAGAGAGCCCTGGCCCGGCCCGGCCCAGACGTGGTCATCTGTGACGAAGGCCACCGCATCAAGAACTGCCACGCCAGCACGTCACAGGCTCTGAAGAACATCCGGACCAGGCGCCGCGTGGTGCTGACCGGCTACCCGCTGCAGAACAACCTGATCGAGTACTGGTGCATGGTCGACTTCGTTCGACCCGACTTCCTAGGTACGAGGTCTGGTTTGGTTTCCCGGTCCTGAAGATGTTGACAGATGTTTTTTTAAGAATGGACTGATTTTGGTGGTTTTCCCTGCAGGAACACGGCAGGAGTTCAGCAACATGTTTGAGCGTCCCATCCTGAACGGGCAGTGCGTGGACAGCACGCCGCAGGACGTCCAGCTGATGAGGTACAGGAGCCACGTCCTGCACAGCCTCCTGGAGGGCTTCGTACAGAGGTGAGTCACCTGGAGCCCACAGGACAAAACCCGACCCTCCTCATCTTCAGTCACACTGACTAACACTGACCTGTCTTCATCCAGGCGTGGTCACGACGTCCTGAAGGACCAGCTGCCCTCCAAGGAGGAGCACGTGATCCTGGTGCGTCTGTCCCCCCTGCAGAGGGCGCTCTACACAGAGTTCATGAACCGCTTCAGAGAGGCAGGGAACACGGGCTGGCTCAGCCTCAACCCGCTGAAGGCCTTCTGCGTCTGCTGCAAGGTGAGGAGGAGGAGGAGGAGAGGGAGGAGGAGGAGGAGGAGGAGGGTGTGAGGAAGAGTGCCTGGACCATACAGGAACTCATTAACATCTGTGGAGGATTTCTTTCAGTCTTTCCCTGTTTTTATCTGTGTAGCTTAAGATTCACATTTTATCTGCAATTGGAGGGTAAACATCAAAATTACTTTTTAACTCTTTAATTATTTCCTCTGTGTTCTCACTTTGCTGGTGTTGTTCTTCAGATCTGGAACCACCCGGATGTTCTGTACGAGGCCTTACAGAAAGAGAACCTGGCCAGTGACCAGGACTTGGACCTCGATGACATCACCACCGCAGGTCCCACTCGATGTCCGACCGCACCCAATCAGAAGTCCAAACCCCTGGAGAACCCGAACCCCATTGGTGGACTGAGCCTGAACCAGCTGCAGGAGAAAGCCAATCAGGTCATCACTTATGAATGGGTACGTTGAAAAAAAGCTGAATTTCATATTTTTGATTTTGCCTCCTGTTACATAAAGCTGCCCATTCTTATACCTGAATTTCTTCCTTACTGAGATGCTTTAGATTTTCCCGAATGTACTTCTGCTGCCACCCACAGTCTAATGAAGAGAAATACAGATAGAAGTATGAAATATTTATTAATCCATTATCCAGTTCAAATAAAGCTGCACTTACATCACACGACGTGATTCTAACCATTAAAGTCAATTCTGAACACTTGTCTTTTCCTGATGTTTGGAGCCTCGTGCAGCTCTAATATTGCTCTCTGCACTGGAAGCTTTGTTGACTTCAGTGTTTTCAGTGATACAGCTCAAAAATGTAACATCTGTACAACCTCCTTAAGACGTCATGAGATAACAAGCTCACACTGTTTTTGCATCAGGGCACTTTTAAGTTACGTCCCACAGTATAAGTTGCAGTGAAGCATGTTAAATACGTCTGGACTGATGACATCATCCAATCAGCTGAGCTACACATGCAAAGGTTAACCAGCCTCTGTCTCTTCCTGTGGCCAGGCCAAGGACATCATGTGTGACTACAAGCCCGGCATCCTGGAGAACTCTGCTAAAATGGTGCTGCTGTTCCACCTGATCGAGGAGAGCGTGAGGAAGGGGGACAAGCTCCTGGTCTTCAGGTATGACATCACACCACACCAGAGGTTTTATTCTCTGATTGGTTAGTTTTCAGCAGTCTCTCATTTTGCCCTTCTTCGCCTCCTGCAGTCAGAGTTTGTCCACGCTGACGGTCATCGAGGATTTTCTGGCTAAGAGACCGGTTCCCCCGTCGCCCAACACGTCCAGCAAAGACAGGCCCAACCAGAACTGGGTCCGCAACCTCAACTACTACAGTAAGTCATTAACTGTTGGGTATTTGATTAAATAAATACACTTCATATCCGGAAAGCTTTTGTTGAGCCGACGGACAGGGAGGCTTTACTTTACTTTAAGAGACACACTGACACATTTTCCTTGAGGGTGTTTCTGACCACACTGTTGTGCAGCTCCACTCATTGACTTTCAATGTGTGCTGCCACCTGCTGGTGTGTCTTGGTAACTTCAGTGAAGGGTTCTCCAGAGGAGCAGAGTGAGACGAGCTGTTTCCTTTGTCATGTTGTCCATTATCGTCACTGTGTCACCAAGTATCTCACTTTGCATAAATGTCATCTTTAGTTGGAGCTTTTGGAGCATTTTATTTTACCTATAGATTACATATGATAGCAGGTGGAGGAACAAATCTACAGGATGAAACCCAGTGAAAAGTGAAAGCCGTGTTTTAACTCTGTCGCTTGTGTGCGGTGTCTTGAAGGACTGGACGGAAGCACGACGGCCTCAGACAGAGAGAGACTGATCAACCAGTTCAACGACCCGTCCAACACCACCGCCTGGGTCTTCCTGCTCTCCACCAGGTACAACACACACGTTAAGACTAATGTTAATGGGAGAAGATGCTGAAGGACATAAACATAATGATAACAAACCCTGACCCTGTTTCCGACCTCTCTGTCTCAGGGCCGGCTGTCTGGGCGTAAACCTGATCGGTGCGAACCGCGTCGTGGTTTTCGACGCCTCCTGGAACCCGTGCCACGACGCCCAGGCTGTGTGCCGCGTCTACCGCTACGGTCAGAGGAAGCCGTGTCACATCTACCGGCTGGTGTGCGACTTCACGCTGGAGAAGAAGATCTACGACCGGCAGATCTCCAAACAGGGCATGTCAGGTGAGTCTGATGAGCTGAGTTTGAATCTGTCTTTAATTGATCTAATGTGCACTTTTAGTTCATTTCCTGAACTTTTTAAAACAGTCTTATTCTTTAGAGACGGAAATTTCCTACTTCAGTTTAAAGAAAATTGTGTATTTTCAATAAATTTTTGCAACATTTGCTCTGAGGAACTAAAGAAAAGGACGAGTGGGAAAAGATGGCAAAAAAGAACTGAACCACATAGGAAAGAAATCAGAATGTAAAAATCCATTCAAAAAACTTTAAAGCACACTGAGGTTAATCCATGTGCATTTCTTCTTCCATATACAAATGTTATGCACTCTTTCAACATCTGTCAGTGATCAGACTCAGTGAAACAGTCCAGACTCGTCTGTGAACATCCAGCAGACAGACAGACCCCCCAGAAACACATAATCAGCTTGGTGCTGAGACCAGACATCTTCTGCCAAGAGGCTCTTGTCTGACAGAGTAAACTGTCTCAAGTGTTTGCTGTGAGCTTTGACTGGAGAGACAGACTCTGATGCTTTCAAGAGCCGCTGGAAATCAAACACTTTCTCACTGTTTGCCTCTCGTTTCATTCTCCAAACATCCTGCTCCTCCCTCCCTCCCTCCATCAGACCGGGTGGTGGACGACCTGAACCCCGTGCTGACCTTCACCAGGAGGGAGGTGGAGTCTCTCCTTCACTTTGTGGAGGAGGAGCCGGAGCCGTCTCAGGTCCAGCTGCAGCCTCAGGACGGCATGGAGAGCGTGCTCAGGAAGGCGCTGCACTTCTACCCTCACCTGATCACTAAGGTAGGTCACTGTCTGCCCCCTGCTGGTCTTTGACAATACTACATGTGGGGATGTTTCTGGAGCCGTTACTGTTGCCCAGCCTGCTATTCTACATTGTTTGCTCTGGTTTTGTGAGGCTTAAAATTCGTTAAAGACAGGTCTCATGTTCAGTCATCAGCACAGGAGATGATTGACAGCTCTCAGGAAGTCACTGGCTGTTCCTATTGGCTGTTTGAATTTTCCCTCTAAATCTACTTGTGAATAAAGTCAAGCTTTGCCTTCTATTTATAACACTGTTTTCGGCAGTTGAGGGAGTTTGAGAGGTGGTGAGTCACCTCGTAATTAAACCTGCTGAAATCTCAGTGGAAGTTTTCTAGATTGGCAGTTTGATGTGAAAATTCAAGCTTCTCACATGGAAGCACAGAGAATGAACCGTCTCCACCCGCTCTCCCCTCCAGCAACCGTTCCCCCACGAGTCCCTGCTGATCGACCGCAGGGAGCTGAAGCTGAGCGGCGCCGAGAAGAAGGCAGCGAAGAAGGGTTACGAGGAGGAGAAGAGGGCCTCGGTGCCGTACACCCGCCCGTCCTACGCCCACTACTACCCCGCCAGTGACCAGAGCCTCACCAACATCCCGGCCTTCAGTCAGAGGAACTGGTCAGTGACTCGCAGCAGCGACATGAAACTTAACAAACTCATGGAAAAAAAAAAAATTCTCCACCTCTTGTTTAGTCATTTAAAATAATGCTCAGGAGCTCAAATAAAACAGACACCTTCCACTTTTAAGCTTTGTTAAGGAACTGATTAGCCAGAGAGTCAGTCATCTAAACCTGAATCTCTCTGCCCAGGCGCCCCCCTCCCCGCACTGAGGAGAAGCCAGTGGCCAGCGTCCGGCCGGTCCAGTCAACTCCAGTTCCCATGATGCCCCGGCAGGCGGCTGCAGGCTCCGCCCCGAGCGGCGATTCATCGGGGTCCGGCCTCGGAGGGTTCCCCGTCAACTGCTTGCAAAAAGCCGGGGTGTTCGTTCAGAGGATTGTCACCACTACTGGTAGGTGAACTGCACAGAGCCGGCAGAGTTTAAACCAAACACTATCTAAACGCATCTAAACCCCACATCTGCTCTGTTTGCTTTAGACATAGTGATTCCAGGCACCAACAGTTCGACAGACGTCCAGGCCAGGATCACTGCAGGCGAGAGCATCCACGTCATCAGGGGCACTAAAGGTACAAATACTGCTTCATAATACAGCTGAAAACATCCATGATATATGATACTAAACTGAATCAATTTGGCCTGTTGGTCAGACAAAACTATTCATCAGTTAACTGAGAAAATAGTAAACTGAGTTTACTGACCGTTTCTTTCATCGTTCTCAGGGACTTACATCAGGACGTCCGATGGTCGAATCTTTGCCATCAGAGCAGCTAACAAGGCCAAGACTGCAGAGGAGAGCTCTACAGCGCCACCCAAAGGTAAGGTGATTTATTACCGGAAATGAGCTCTGTTCAAAGCCATAAAGCAAACAGGAGCAGAGATATAAAACGATAAGGCAGTTATCACATTATTACATTATGTAATCAAGCCTGGCTCATGTGAAAGGTTTAATCATTGCCCAAAAGCTAACACCTTGTTTATTCTTCTCAGACTCCCAGGCCTCACCAGAGGAAGTGGCGACCAATGGCAGTAACGGTTGCCTGTCGCCTGACAGGAAGCAGCAGGTCCCCTCCAAGGCCATGCCCCGCCCTCTTTCCCCTGACGGCCCGGAGATCATCAGCGAGCTGCAGCGCTACACAGCTGCCGCCGGAGGCTCCGCAGCCCAACCAGAGAGGGCAGCAGAGAGCAACACCAGCAACCTGCCTCCCACCAAACCGGCTCAGACCAATGGCAGCGGCGGGAGCGGTTTTGCTGGCGGAAATATGAGCCACCATGATGCCTCTGTGACTAATGTAATCCAACCCAGCATGGATGCTACGGCTGCCCAGGACCTGAGGACAGGCTCCAAGCGTAAAGCCTCCACCCCGTCCCTGGAGGAGCGGCCCAGTAAGCAGCCCCCTGCAGGCAAGCACTCCTCAGCCGCCCTGGCCTCACAAGGCTTCCCCTTCACCGGGGGCTATGGCCTCCCTCCGCTGGGCCTCAGCCCTGCCATGTTGGGCGGCTCGCTGGGGCACCCACTCTTCATGGGGGCAGGCTCGCCTTACTTCCAGCCCCCCCACACTCAACTGGGAGACCCCAGTTACTTGTACCCAGATCTGTTTGGCTTTGGCGGAGCTGGTGCGGTCCCCACCTCCTCCGCCGCCACGACAACCACTGCTACCGCCGTCTCCTCTTCCTCATCGTCGTCATCCTCTGCTTCAGTCAAGGCTGCCGGTTCGGTTCCAGGAGCCCTGCCGCCGTTCATGCTGAGCCCCAGCATGGCGGGCATGGCCGGGCTGCTCCAGCCGGGCTTCCCTCTCTCCTACAGTCAGTCTCTAGCGAGCCTGTACACGGGCTCGATGCTCCCAGGGGGGCTGCCGGGTCCAGCTGCCACGCCCGGCCCGGCCGGAGCCAGCTTCCTGTCCCAGTACCCTCCCACCGCCGCCTCCAGCTCGTCCTCATCTTCTCCTTCCTCTTTCTCGCCCTCGGCGCGGTCTGAGGGCCACCGGGGCCCGGTGCTGGTCAACGGAGGGAATTTCAGCGGCGCCAGCAGCTCGGATGACGATGACGATGTCATCGAGGTGAGGGGACAGTGACAGATGAATGACGCGGTTGCTTGAGCGAGCTTGGTTTAATAAGCATCAGAATAGGATGACTTCCTATTTGCCAGGATGCAGGCGTCGGAGGGCCTGTGGCCGAGGCCGCGAGGGAAATGGACAAACCAATGAAAGACAATTGAAGCGAACATCTGAGCCCCTGCTAAAGTGTTTCCTCTGTTCGTCTCCTGCCTGGTGGGAGAAACAGTCTGAGTCGGGACTGAACGCAGACTGGACGGAGAGCGACAAATCTTTATGCTGAATATCAGAAGATAAACCCAGAGGAAGAAAAAAAAGCTCCAGAAGGAAGAATGAAAATCAGAGGACTTCCAAGTTTTTGTCCAATACTGGCATTGAAATACGAATCACTGGACTGAGTACTGCTGAGCGTGGGCCTGCAGTGACCACAAATGGCCACTAGTTGTACTGTTGACTTTAGAGATAGTAGTTCTGCAGCTTTGCTAAATGTCGAGACTCTTTTGCTTTTTTTTTTTTTTCAGCTAATTAAAACGACGGCCGTAGGGTGGATTTGCTTAAAAAAAAAGGTTTGATAATTAAGTTAGCTGGTAGTGACGTCTGTTGAATATCAGTAACTGAAATGGTCTTGTTTGTCACTTGTCGAATATTGCTACTGAATTCTTCTGAACATGGTAAAAGAAAAGGTTTAAAAAAAAAAAAAGAAAAGCTCAAAGTGAACTTTTAGAAAGCATTTTGATTTCACTCAATAATTCACTGCCAGGACAGGGGGGATTGTACGTTGAATTATTGAAAAAGAGGCTCGTTGAGAATGAGGTTAAAGACAATTACTGAAACCTTAAAACTGTAATGAAAGAATGTATGCTTAATCAAATGCCTTCAAACCAGGCCTTTCTGAGAAGACTCCTTCTGTTGAGGCATCAGACGTGGGAAGATCTGAGCTTTCTTTTTTTTTCTGTGTGTGTATTTTCTATTTGTGTGATCTCTTTTACTTTTCGAGGAAAATCATTGCCTAAAAACAGCCAGGTGAAAATGAGAAAAAAAAAACAAACAAACTGTGCGAGGTGTCCTCCTTGTAGCGGAGAAACAACCAACAGAAAATGCCTTGATGCCTCCATCTTTCTGAATGTTAACTGTGAGAGAGGAGAGGTGAGGAGAGACGGGCGGCTCTCTGAATCTCACCCACAGTCTTACTGTAGCCTAGAGAAAAACGATGCAAACACTCACTCAAGCCTATACATGTATTCGTACAACCCCAGAGGAGTTCAGACCGCAGCCCGGACTTCTGGCTACGCTCGTGTCGTTACTGTGTTTGTATCTCTGTGTTGTGTTCTTAAGGGTTACAAAAGGAAAAAAAAACTAAAAAGAAACTCGTGTTACTCGGTTTGGTAAGTGACAGATTCCACCTCTGCTCTGCTGTGTTTTCTCGAAACCAAACTGATTTTTATTTTTAATCTTGATTTTGGAGAGATGGTGTAGCTTTGCCAAAAAAAAAAGAAAAAAATGCACAAGCACATCAGAAACCTCCAGCGTAGAGGATTGTGTCTTAAGAGACCAAATAATGTCGTCAACAATGTAGAGCAGACTGCGTCCTCACAGCCACAGCGGAGAACACTGTTCACTGCACTGTAAAAGAGACACGAATCTGTAAACGTCTGCAGGCTGGTTCAGAGCTCCATCACCAGACCATGTTCCCTTTAGATTAGCCATCGTTCTGCTGTTCCCACTCGATGCCCTCTGATCACACAAACTGACCTACGACCACGTGGAAAATCTTCTCCTCCAAAGTTTCAGCAGCGAGAGCTTTAAAAACCAGCAGCTCTTTCCTGGAAAACAAGTAAAGACTATAAGCATTTCCTGTTCTTTCTCTTCCATGTATTTGTTCTTCATACTGAAATTGTTAGTTTACTCATGTTTCATTTTCATCTTTTTACGATGTTTGAATTTACCAAATTAATTTATTTATGACGGTGCATATTTATTCATTTGTATTTTTATTTTTGTACGTTTTTTTTTTTCTCTTTTGTCGCTTTTCTTTATCTTGTTTGTAAGACTTTTACGGTCACATTACTATTGTTGTTACTACAGATGGAAAAAAAACTCTTATTTTGAAGAAGTGACAATCTGCCAGTCTGACCCAACGCGTGTGAACTGGTGCAGAACTTGCATGTGGACCAACCATTAGTGCGTCACTGTGCACATTCAGAGCCAGGATAGCATCTTAGAGAAGGATGGAGGATTTATCATATCCCACTTATGATAATCTGATCAGCTCCCAAAAAAAGGACATCAGGGATACAATGATATTAACTGTGATACTGAGCTGAGTTTAAAGCTTTTTCTTCGTCAGAACATCCTGCCTGTTCACACGTTTGTTCACAATTGGGAATCGAACCGAAGTATTTTATCTGAATATGAGCCATTTGTGTGCATGTAAATGAAGCTAATTCACAAGTCATGGGTCAGAAACGGAGGCAGTTCAACCACACATCAGCTGAAAAGAAGAAAATAATGATATCAAGTGCTTCTCTTTCCTTTTTTTTTTTTTCATTTTGGTTGCTCATTAGCATATCATCAGTCCATCTGTGTCATCCCGACGAGTTTCCTCAGTGTTGAACTGTCGGGCCGTCAGCTCGGCCGTCGCTGCTCCGGCTGACTGCTCTTTTTATTTCACAGCTTTCTACTTGAATTTACATATTTATTTATACAAATCGATTCGGTCGGACGAGCCGAGCCGAGGCCGACTGTCTCAATTCCATTTTAGCCGAGGAGAAGATTAAAGCTGCTGTCTTTGAGGATTGGCTCTAGTCAAAGCCTGTTGTGTAGTTTATGGATGGATAATGTGTATGACCTTGGATTACTTTTAGATCCTTTTGTTTTTGTTTTTGTTTTTTTGAAGTTTGTAAATAAAAAGAAACATGTTCTAAATAATACATTTCCTAATTTCTTTACATCAGTAGTAGCAGCAGATGTAGAGCCTCACACACACAAACACACACACACCGTCGATAGAGCACATGTGAAACTGTGCTTCCGAGAAAATCAACCACTTTTACAGCCTCATGACAAGAATATAATTTGTTCTCATGAAACAAATCATGAAACATAAACCACTACTTATTTATGCAATTTTAACACTGTAATCTATGGTGTGTTAATTTGTCCACATTCGTAAGTGGCGTCTTTTTCTCTTTGCCTTTGGATAAATATCCAAACAAAATGAAAAGGTCCAAATCTGGAGTCCACTCAGGCCAGTACTGTATTCTATTCATTGATTGTTAAGAACACGCTGCAGATAGTATCGACAGCACAAGTGGGTGTTTTACATGAATATCTATGTTGAGCCTTGAGCTGAATATGACACTAAATGAACCAAAACTTTGAGGCGGATCTGTTTGAATCTTACTCCTATAATATGGTTAAAAAAACATAAAATACAGGCACCTTTTTTTAAAGAAAAGCTCTAAATTACATGTAAGAAATGACAAAATGAATCACCAATATTTTAGAAAGAGCTTCCTTTTTCAGATGAATTCACTAAACATAGCTGAGCTCAGTTTGGTCGTCTGCTGTTGATTCATTTGAACTCATGTAGATGTCAGCTCACTGTTATTGCTTTCAGCAGTGTTATCCTGTTCTTGTAATGTAGCGGTAAGATCAATTGGAATGTAATACCAAGGGTGAAGTCTGGGTTTGGTTTGCACCGCTCTACTGTAATGAGTAACTCACATAGTAGACTTTTATATGTGAGAGACCTCCGTATTCAAGCAAATGGTTTGAAGTCGTCATCCTTGAAATTGAAACCAACAAATTTGCTCCTGAACAATGTGCAAGTCCCAAAATTCACCAGCCTTTATTTGACAGGTTATTTTAGTTTTTGGTTTGTTGTGCTGTCGTATATAGTTTATTCCAAGAGGATAAAATTGATATAGAACCTGCTTTTTTAGTGGGAGGTTCAAACTGTGACCTGAATGATAACAAGGAGTTTATTATTTCATCTCACTCTTATTTCAGCTCACAGACTAACTTGCATGGTTCTTCAGCTGCAGAACCAGTTTTGTTTCTGTATGCACTCACTTTGATTAGCACTCATCCATAACTATTACATTCCAACAGCCACAATGACTGTAAGTTGAAATTCGCATGCATTGTTTCTATAGAATTAAGACAAATAGATAAGTCAGAGTACTTAAAGTTATCAGCCACAGCAGTGTGTCAGTGGTGGTGAGATCCCAGCCCGAACAGACGGCAGACTGGACGTGTAACTTCATTTTTAGACTGCATGGGTCTCCAAGTTGTATAAAGGTGTTAAACTTTGGGAAACTACACAGCATGTAACATGAAGAACAATGAATACCATCCCATTGTCTTCTTTTCATATTCAGTGGTGGTCGTCTTTATCTTTGTGTTTCTGTAAACTCTGAGTGAAGGTTTGCTGTTCAGTCTGTGTCCATATTTCCCTGTTTCAACCAATCTGTCGGTGGTTTGTCCTTCTTTGTAGATGTGATGTGAGGTCTGACTGTTTAGAATAAAATGAATGCATCTGTGTTATATTTGTGGGTTTTTTGTATAATATCAATGAGGAAACATAAAAGGAATAACTTGTTTAGAGACTAAATGCAATTTACTGATTTTAAAGTAAACAAAATCATCACTATACAAAATATCATCATGATAAAATCAATATAATATTATAATTATATGACAAAGCAGTATTTCCACATGAGACTGTAGAACAAGGTCATTATGAATTCACTAAGCATCAACGAGAGGAGCAATATCCAATATAATATATATTAAACATAAGAAGCAAGATGAGCAACTTCCAGTTACTATTATCTAAGATCAGTATGCAGTATCTTGGTGTAAAAATACTGCAAGTTAAAATCCTGCCTTGTTTTAATGTAAAGTATTAAAAGTAAAACTACTCATGATGCAAATTGGCTCCTTCAAAATAAAAGTAAGCAGCCTTTTAATGTTGAAGCAGTTAAAGAAATAATGCAAAACAAAGTTGATTGTATGTTATTGGAGCGCTGACTTGTTGAGGACTCGGTTTCCCAGCGTGCCCTGCCGTCGACACGTCACGTGACTAGACGTGCTTCCACCGACTGTTGATGACGGTGGCAGACGGCGCAGGTCGGTCGCTCGGTGGTGTTGCGAGGAGGAGGAGGAGTGACTGCAAACAGAATCTAATTTCCTCTGGCGACCTGCTCTCCGAAGACGGAAGAAGAGGAAAATAAACGAGCGAAGCTGAGCTGGTATGAAATTCCTGTCCGCTAAAGACGAGTTGACGCCGGTTCCGCAGCGGCTCTAACATTGTTTTGAAGGCCTGTTGCTAGCTGCGGAGGATCCTCGGGCTAGCCCGGCAGACACCGGGCCGAGAGGGCGCCAGCACCGGGACGGGAGCTCCGCTGTGAACGGGCAGGTTTAACGGAGGCTAGCTGCCCTGTGTGGTAATCAAACGAAGACGTGGCCTCTCCTGCTCCTCCTTAATAGAAAGCAACGGGACTGAAGACGCGTTCAGTTTGACAGCTAGCTAACATTAGCTCCCCTGTGTTTACAGGCTAACTCAGCCGAGGTCCTCTGGAGAAGTTGGTCCATTTGTTTCAGGAAGGATTTGAATATTTGGCTCGTGCTGCCTGTCTGCGAGCTGCTGCTCATTTGTAAGCTTGTTGTACTTCAGTCTGAGACTGAAGGTCGCCAGCTCACAGGGTCTCCTAGCTAAGGTTATCACATCCTCAGGCTTATCTGCTGCAGCACAAAGTTGTTCAGCGTGTTTGAACAGAAAGAAAAGGTTTGACTGAGTTCATTACCCAACCTATCCTTGACCGATTGGAAGACAGGATCCCGAATGAAGGCTCCCAGAGAAGAGTGGATTTTGATGCTGTCAGGACACACAGGTGTCACCTGTTCTGCTTGGCAGTATTAACCCCACAGCAGCATCAACATCTGCAGCAGCAGCAGGAGCAGCTCATCTGCTGTTCGACTCCTGAGCTCAACGAGGATCCTCTTCACAACACACCACCATGAATCGTTACCTGCCGGTGGCCCGGCAGCACTTCCTGGCCGCCCTGGCCAGCACCAGCGTGGTGGTGAAAAGCATCAGTGCAGTGGTGGTTCTGCTCTACCTGCTGTCGTGGGCCGTCGACAGCCCCTACGCCCTGGGCGTGACCCCGGGCTACCTCTTTCCTCCCAACTTCTGGGTGTGGACACTGGTGACCCATGGGGTGGTGGAGCAGCACGTCTGGGGCGTGGCAGCCAATGTGGGGACAGTGATGGCCTGCGGGCGCCTGCTGGAGCCTCTGTGGGGCGCTCTGGAGCTCCTGATCTTTTTCGCAGTGGTCAACGTCTCTGCGGGCCTCCTGGCAGGTCTCTCCTACCTCCTCACCTATGTTGCCACCTTTGACCTGGACTTCCTGTTTGCTGTGCGCATCCACGGAGCGGCCGGGTTCCTGGGAGGAGTCCTGGTGGCACTGAAGCAGACCATGGGGGATACGACCGTGCTCAGAGTGCCACAGGTGAGGCTCACAAATGAGGAAAGTAATTTCTGCTCTGTGTCAGGGGATGTGCTCCTCCATGGAGCCTGTAAATAACCTCAGTCCACTGAGGAGTGGGACAGCACGGTTAAATTGAATGTAGCCCAACAGGAATGTAAACAGAGCTGGTAACTCAACCGCTGCTTCTCCAGATGTGCACATAAACAAGCCTGTGTCAGATTATGGGCAGCACACATCAAGGATGCCACAAGACATATTCACAAAATCACATAAAACATCCTCTGCTTTGTTTTCAGTTTAAATTAGCCTGGATATTGACAACAGAGCGGGGACAGATTTATACTTTGCTTTGAGCGACACAGCACATGTTCCACTGCATAAATCAAAAATCAATGTGTGTCAGTCTTAGAAGCACTGAACAAATACAACCATTCAAAAGTTTGATGTTCTTTTTCTTCGTTCCTTCAATAACATATTTTTCAAACAAACAGTATAATTCAGGCGCCGAATGTATTAATTAAATTTTTAAAATAGATTTGGCCCCAAAAGAAGGATAATGAAATGATTACAATTTCCATTTAGTCGACATCCTCATGATGTTTCATGACAGGGGAGAAGACTGTTCTAACCAATTTGTTTTCCGGTACAGAAAAACATAAGCAAGGCCTGAACATTATTGAACCACAACAGTGTAATTGAGCTCTTTATATTTTGGAAACCCTTTTTTCTTTGGATCCCTGCAGTCGACTCAATGGTCAGATTGAATGGGTTTAAACTGATTTGTCAGGTCATAGAATGTTCAGCTGATATTCTGTGATCTAACTCCAATAACCTCCCTCCATTTATTTACTTCTTTTATGGCGACATGGTGTGAGAAGGACACACACCTATTGGGCAGTTTAATTAAGAGTCAAACACCGAGATGGTGCCGTTGTATTAAAGCCCTATAAGCCAGTGGTTTCCAGGCCGGTGGTTGAGCTGTTGAGTGTTTGCTCTGCTCAGCCTGTGTTCTCCAGTTTAGACATGTGATTCTCTTCCAAATTTGGACTGAAGTGTGATCTGTTAATTTACATTATAAGATTAAATCTGCTCCTCTGCAGAGCAGCTTACACTGAATGTGCAGCAAGCTACTCCTTTCTAACGTCGTCTCTCAAACTCTGCCATTATTTAGGCTTTTTGTGCTTGTTATGACTTTGTTGAAAACTGGGTTACTTCACTCTAATCTCCCTCATCTCCGTCGAGCGGGTCCGGAAATGTACTCTATCAAAACTGTGCTACATTTCGACGAGGAATCCCGCCTGCTGCCCTGGCGTGGAACCAGCTATTGTTCCGTGTTCCAATTCCTCAATCGAGCGGACTTGAGTGAATGGTGGGAACTGGCAGCCGCGGTGGTCTGTAGACAAAATGGTCGCTGTCTCTTTGTCTGATGATTTTTGTTTGTCTCCCTCTGCCATCTCAGGTGAGGCTGAAGGCGGCCCCGGCGCTGGTCCTCCTGCTGCTGGCCCTGCTGCGCCTGTCCGGGCTGCTCGACAGCTCCGCCCCCCTGGCTGCGTACAGCTACGGCGCCCTGTCCGGCTGGGTCTACCTGCGTTTTTACCAGAGGCACAGCCGGGGCCGCGGCGACATGTCGGACCATTTTGCCTTCGCTAGTTTCTTCCCCGAGGCGCTGCAGCCGGCCGTGGGGCTGCTGGCGGGGCTGGTCCACTCCGCCCTGGTCAAGATGAAGGTGTGCAGGAAGATGGTGAAGAGATACGACGTGGGGGCGCCCTCCTCCATCACCATCAGCCTGCCAGGGACGGACCCACAGGACGCAGAGAGGAGGAGGTGAGTCAGAGCAGAGTTCAAACACTTCCATCTACATACCTACGAACATGTTTCTATTCTATCTAAATATCTTAAATATCTAAGAGTGGCCAATCAGAGTCGAGCGTCTAGGTCCTTCTGTGACCTACTACAGAAAAAATATGTTGATGATAAAATGTGGTTGAGGTTTAAAGTTCATTCTTGACTTGGAGAAAATGGTCTCACCACAAGGTCGTTTTAGGAGACGTCTGTCATATCACATGATCATGAGTCATCAGCATCATAGTGTTCAATACTATGAAACCATGAGAAATGATGGGAGAGCATGGTTTGTCCAGGATGTAAGCAAGTATTAGAGGAGTGATGTAAAACATACACACACACACCCACGTAGTCAAATAAATGCAGGATTCCGAGACGAGGGACAGAAGCAGTGTTGTTTTTTTAGTTCTGTGTACTCAGGGAAAGTTTGCTGAGCCTCTGTGCTCGTTTTCATCCATTCAAATAGTTCATACATGTTCATGCCTCAGCTCCACAACACAGAGACTCCTTCTCACACAAAGCAACACCCACTCTCAAGCTGGCAGAGGTTAGCTTTCCTCCTGCTCTATTGTCAGCAGACACACTTCCAAGCTGTCGCACAGATTCAGTTACAGATAGATGTCATTGCTCTCTCTCTCACACACACACACACATACACTTTAAAAAAAGAAAAAAAAATCTCATTGTATAGTATGAAGAAAAAAAACTGCTTCATATGAGTTTGACTCCGGGCTGTGAGACCTTTGTTGTTTGTCTGTAAGTACAGTTCTCACACAACTGCACATGTTCAGTAACTTGAAACTTCCATGTTGGAAAAAAAGGTTGTGATACAACAAGTGTCGTGACATTTTTATGTAACTGGTTGAGCTACATTATGTTTCAGTCTGCATCAGCACTCACCTGCTGGACGGTGTTTTCTTTCTAACAGTAAGACCAACATTGTTAATTTCCCCACTGAGGGACGAATAAAGGAATATCTTATCTTATCTTATCTTATCTTATTAACTTGAGCTGCCATGTGAATGAAGCAAAGGCCTTTGTAAAAGCTTGAGTGTGATTAGCTGGTGACTGAGAGGTCTGCTGAACAGGAAATGAATGTTATGATGATGATTTAAAAAGTAATTGGTGCTTCTCCAGGATAAGTCGGGAGATTGAATGAAGAAATTATGAGTTTCTTTCCAACATCATTAATTTGTTAAATTGTCTCATCTTCTTGATTGCCAACATTAAAGGACAGTATCAGTGTATTATTATTGGATAGTTACTGCTAACTAGTTGGATGCCTTCAGGGATGAATCTACAACCACTAGAATAAACTGCAAGGTTTCATTCTTGTTAACACAGTATTGAAACATAATGAAGGCCATAGCTGACCTAATCACCAGAACATGTAGAAGCAACATCTGCAGCTCTATGACATTATTACTATGACAGGACATTTGAAAACAAGTCCACCTGATTCAAACTGACTTCTCTTTTTTTACATGGCATTTAGCAACAGATAAAGTAAAGCAGCTGTTTAATGATTGGTCCCTCGATCTGACTGTCAGGGTAAAAATTGGTCCAGTGTTTAACAGAATGCATGACAACAACTGAATTAGAGATTTAATACTTGAAGGAAATGGATTATCTAACTTTATGTTAGTGAGTCTCTTTAACAGTCATTGGTGAGTCTGTTCAAGACAACCAATATATAAGCAGTTTCTTGTATTTCCTTCAAGAACCTTCTGGAAACAGTTTGCTCCGCTCAGTCACAGAAAGGTCAGTAGATTAGATTATCACAGCTCTTGTAAACATTGTTGTTGTCAGCGAGCTCCAGCTCCGATGCCACAGGCATGCGAGAGGAATGTGGATCAAGGGCGAGTAAAGCCTTTTTATTAAGAAGATTGTTTCCTTTTTTCCAACTGAAATACAACAGACAGAACATTAGCGTCTTTCAACTGCTCCTACATCGATGGTAATGCAGTCTGCTATGCCCATCAGCTGCTCCACATGCCCTTGACCAGGCACCTAAAAACTGCTCCACCGGCTCTGTGCTCTGACTTTGTGCTTGTGTAACAGATGACCTTAGTCGTCTTTTGATGTTTTATTGCTTTACAGGACATGTTTCATACAATTATTGAAACTCAGTGAAGCTACCAAAGCGTTAGATGACATCTGCACAGCGGCACTAAAACAATCAAAGCTCACTCAGACCTCCCTTGTAGCTCAGCTGTTTTCCCTCTGGGATTAATCCATCAACTGTATAAAATATGGACGTAGTGTCCGTGACGTCACCCATAGGTTTCTGAAGAGCAAAAATGAAGCAAATCGTAGTGCGTAGCCATCTTGGTAGCCTACCTCCGGTTACTCCAAATATGGACAAAGAGGTGGAGCGAGGGCGGAGCTGAGGCAGGTCGAATGAACGCTATTGGCTGAAAAAAGCCACTTTATTCGAAATAATCAAACTAGCTACGGCTAACCAGCTAGGTTAAATGCTAAATATCGTTGCTAGCCGGCTAACCCCACAACGATCTCTTTCCCAAACTCAGTGACTAGAATTAGCCGGGGTGACGCCCTGTAGACCGTCAGTGGCTAGTTGTCAATCAAAGTGGCGCCACTTAGATTGACAGCTATGAATTGTGCCTAATGATGTATGCTGTATATTTTAAACGAACGCCTTATAAAAAAATTCGCCCCCCCCAGAGTTGTCATGGAGTAGAAAAACAGCTTATGAGACTAGAGCCATGTTTTGAACCAGGCTGTAAATATGTTTTTTTCTGTCGTAAAATTGGACATTTTAACATGGGGCTCAGATGTAATTGACTCCCTTCTGCAGCCTGCTCTAGTGGTTATTCGAGGAACTGCAGCTTTTTTGCACTTCTGCATTGGCTTCATTTTTTCAGCGCCGGATGTTGCCGCTTGGATTAATCCTTCTCTTTCTTGTCTCCTCTTACTCCCAGACAACTGGCCCTCAAGGCTCTGAATGAGCGTCTAAAGCGTGTGGAGGACCAGTCTGCCTGGCCCAGCATGGACGACGAGGAAGACGACGACGACGACGAGGTCAGGACCGACACGCAGCCGCTCCTCCCAGGTGGGCGTGACCCCTCCTCCTCCTCCTCCACGCCGAGACCGGCGGGCGGACCCGTCGGCGCCTCCCTCTCCTCCACCTCCTCGTCCTCAATGTCACAGAGCGGTGGAGCGCTGTCCACAGGCGGAGCGCCACACCCGGAGTCCAGCATCATCAGCTTTGAGGACGCACCTTCTAGGTCGTAACAAACAGAACACACATGTACAGATGTGCACGCTCTGTTGGATGTCACTGGCAGGTATACTAGTGTATTCAGCCTCCCTGACGAGTATACCAATATATTCAGTGACCGTGATTAGGCACACACTCGAGATCACACACACCAACACACACACATCTCTGACCAGTTCATACACACGACTGTGCGCTCACAAACACTCTGTCGATGTCATGGCGAAGCCCCCCAGGTGGTAACTGTACAGTGCTTTCAGTTCAGACGTGTTGCTTGTCAAAGCTCGGTGTCGGTGGGCAAACTGGACACTTCGTCCTCCTCCTCCTCCTCCTGCATACGACTGAACGTCCACCAGACATTCTGTCTCGTCCGGACTAAAGCCCACCTTGCAGAGCTCTGTCCACTGCTTCATGTGTCTCTCTCTCTTACTTTCTGAATAAATAACAAAGTGGGTGTACAATATTCTTTTTGTAAATCTTTTTTTCGGAAGCAGCCGTCGTCGTTCTCTGATTTCTGCCGCCAGGAAGCCGCCGACGACAGAGACTCACGCCGAGTTCTTGATTCTTAAAAGGCCGACTCTACTCGCACCAGTTTGATGAGCCTTGGAAAAAATGGCTGCAAGGGACGTTGGCTCTTGGTTCACTGGTTCTAAGTGTTTAACCAGGTGTGTAACGGAGGAGGTCTGAGAAGCTCCGACTGCTGGACCAGAGGAAGAAGCTGCTGCAGGTCTGTCCTGCTCATGAACTATGATACAAAACTTCAAGATTTGAAGAGGTGCCAGGTGAAAAGAGTTTTCCAGACCAGGTTCATTTGCCGCCTGGTGTCTCTCTGGAACAACAGGCAGAGAAGTGGACCCTCTACCCATTTTTTATTCATTGGAAAAGAATTCTTTATTTCTTTTTTTTCTTCTGGGTCTTTTCATCACTGAACGGAATCATAAAAGAAACACGTAGTTTCTGTGCACTAACAAGTCATGCTAATGGTGTTACACTCACACACACATCTGTGTATGATTATTATGATGATTCTTCTTTTACGAGTTACGAGTTGATCATATTTTTTTAGTTTAATACTCCTGGAGCATCATCCTGTAGCCTTTCACACGTCAGCGGAGAGTCAGCGACAGCTGTTTAATTATCTGGGGATCGGTCATTGTCTGTCGCGGTTGTATTAGTCATTTGGCAGCAGTAGAAATGCAGAGAAGTGGTCATGTGCTGGAGAAGGGTAGAGAACAGGTGCAGGTATTTTTAGGATATAAAATCAGAATGATTCAGGGTTTGTATCTCAGACTCTGATTCATGAGGATAAATGAGTCCACAGACAGAGGACGCCTGCACTGATCCATAGTCGGCCTGGTCACAGTTTTCCAGTAACATCCTTTGCACTTGTAATATCTTTCATTTCTGACATCACAGCACCGAGCAGAGGCTGCTGGGGAATCTTGTTCGAGGGAGTTTGATGGGCAGCTAAATTGTTTCATCCAAAATGCTTCATAAATTCTCTTCAGACCAAAAGGTCAGTAATTCATTCATTTGGTAAACCGTCAGCGCTGGAGATGTCGCACTCCATTATGGTAATGACCAAATCATTGAATTTCCAATTTCCCACCTGTCCTTGTTGATTAGAGTCAGTTACAGCCAGTGAATTATTTCAGATGTTGCGATCAGAGCAGTGACAATCAGACTGTGATCACAAAGTGTGAAATGTCTCAAATTTTAAACAACTTACAAAAAGTCAAGAAAGTGAACCACAAACTTCTGCTGCACGTGATTAACAAGGAAGATAAATTACAAAAGGTGACGCCCACTTTCTCCATCACCCCATCGTCTCCCTTTTTCATATTTAGTAACCTGAACATTTGTTTTGTGAAGAATAATCTTGCAGTGACCTTGCTGCATACTTCACATTGAAAACAGACCAAAGTCTTCAAATCAAATGTAACTGAAGACCCAGCAGCTCAGTTCTGACCTGTACCCCCCTCCCTTACTGACCAGTAGGAAAACTCTGAGCACCCATCAAACTATATTCATATTTATCAACAAGATCATTTGAAGACCAGCGTTGCTATGTAAACGGTTTATTCACATGTATGGGAAGTGATGCAAAGAAAGGTAAATCAGAAGAGTTGTGTGGAAACGTTAAGCCCACAGACTCTGGCTGATATTTTACAGTGTAGTTTTGAGCAAGAGCATCACAAGATTAGCTTTTTGACAGATGTAGAAATCCAGCTGTGTGACTTGACCCCAGGCCTCTATCAGGTCACCAGTTTAACCTGCTCCTGGGAAAACAGTGACCCCACCTGATAAATTGGGAAAAAAGATCACATGATCAGTTTGAAATGGTTTTGATTTAGTCTCCCTGAACCTCCAATTCACATATAATCTGACAGTGTGTCCCAGATTAAAGTTAGGAAATGTGGCAAATTCAGATTACATATGTAGAGTTTGATTTTGGACTCTGAAGTCCAGCCAATGAATCAGTCTCTTTTCACCTGATGGAAGCGTGTACGGGAAGTGATAAGCCATATTAGAGTTCTGAGTGTTCTGTCCTGTGTTTCTCCTTCTTCATGCTGTTCCTTTCACTGTGCTCTTATTTTGGTAAGAAGATGTTTACGTTGGATGAGTGAGGTCAGTCTTTAATTAGATTTGAACGAGTGATGGTATTTACATGAATGAATGGACACAGGAATGAGAGACTGTGTCTGTCAGAGTCAAGATGGTTGAGCTGCAGTCAAACATGTGAATATCTGAAACCTCAAACTGCGTTTTACTGTGAAAAGTATTCACAGTAGCAGTGGAGGAAAAGCTTCAAAAACAAACGTAGACATACATTAAGATAGTAACACTGCAGTCACACTTTTACGGTGTCATTCTCCAACCATTTTATTTGCAAGTTACTCTGGAAACAGCATGATATATTTTAAGCTGCTGGCACAACTGAGCCTGCATCACACGACGAATAAAATCAGCAATGCGGCATTCATAACATGGACGTGTGACGATGATGTAATCTGGTGAAGTTGTGTGACTTGATGAGTGAAAAAGTGTCGAGATGTTGTTGTTGGCAGTCTGAGGTTTCAGATTGAGCCTGGCTGGTCCCACTTCCAGCCGAACCTCCATCCACTCTCTGAGCCTGTTCCCTTTGTTTGTTTCTTGTTTCTTCCCATTTGTTGTGGCTGTAAACATCCTGAAAGAGAAGAGTGCATCACATTCTGTCTGTAGGATAATGCTGATAAACAGTTGGTGTTGACAAACTAGAAAAGCTGCAGGAGAGGATAAAGAATGATGTCAGTACCGTCACTGAGTTCAACAGTGGCCAAGCCCTCCAGCCCAGGAACAAGTGCTAAAATGCTAGCATTGCAATGCTACTACATACACAGCTAATACGAGTTCTCTTCTTCAGCACCAGTATGTTGTATTTATTAAAAGACACACCACAGGCAGGTGAACTGTTCCCAAGCTTCAGTGGGGGCTTCCTCAGTTTTACCCAAACAGTTTGATCTGGTTTCCTGTCAAAGTGGCTGATGGGAGAGATAATCCAGATGCCTCTGTTTTATGACCCACCAATCTTTAAGTTAATCAGCTTTTATGTAAGCAGGAAATGAAAAGTTGCAAAAGTTGTTCATTTGACAGTCTTTGTTTTTAGGTACAAATTAATTACTAGCAGTTATTTGAGTGCTTTTTCAGTTCTTCAGCACCAGTGCCTCCATTATGGAGCCATATATACAGAATATACTGTATGTGTGACTGGATTATGAGTTGTCAGGTTGAGTCACGTTTTCTGGTAGCTTGACTTTTAGCCACTTTGGCAGGCGACAGATGACCATAAAATCAGATTGTTTGGTGAACTAGTGAGACCAGCCGCCATGACTTGTGGATGAAAGCTGTTTTCTTGCCCTAAAATGAATGAAAGATTACATATGATCCATTCACAGCAATGTTTTGGGGGTTTTTTTTCTAATAGTTTTCACTCCTGTCATTTTCCTTTTCTGTCCCTACTTTTGCACCAACAGATCTTGTTGATACTAATGACAGTCTGTTTCCCTCTCTCTGCTGTGGCTGTTGCACAGACTTTTCTGTTTTAGTTTTCAGATATATTTCTTTATCTCTGTATGAAATAAAAGACGATTGTAAGAAATTAAAGCCAGTGTTTTAGTCTTTGTTTGCTGTCGTGCTGTGGATGTGCATGGGATTTTGCTATAAGGATGGGTCTTACTCCTAAGAAGGTGGCTCGATGGTTTGAATTGTATCATTAACATACTAATATGTCAGTTGTTGTTAGTTGCCACAAAGTTGATAAACCCAGTTAAATTGATACTACACACATTTTGCTGGGATTTCTAGGTATTACAAGATAAATCAGTTGGTACAGAGAGTCTCCTTTTAACCTCGCACTGTTAGACTGTGGCATAAAGAATGTTGCACAAGAGACTATGGTATGACACAGATAGTAATAAAGATGGTTGGGAAGATTACTAGAGTATCCTTAAGAGACCTTAAGAGAAACCATGAAAACATTTGTATTGGAAAGTATTCAGTTGTCACTAGTATGACACACTAAGATCTTTACTCACATTCTCAGTTACAGTGACCATGATAACCTGATAAAACATGACCACCGACCAGTTCCTATATAATTCATTCAGACTGTCAAAAGTGATGAGTAGAGAATATTCATTCAAATCGAACCTAAATTAAATGTAATCCTGACTGAGCTTCGTCAAATTATGGACATTTTATCTCTTACAGTTTTATTATATTTGGGGAAAATGCATTTGCTGAGGAAGATCACGTGATATGATTGAAAGCTCCTCAACAGCATGTGGGTGACATGTTTCTGTATTGTCTCTTAAATATTTTACACTTATTCTTCAGAATTAGTTTACTTACCTAAAGTGACCGCCAGGTGTCGCAGTAAGTACAGACTTCAACCTTGTGGCTCCCAGTCATTTACAATGCAAGAAAGTTTCAGCATTACTGTTGGCAAAACTGTGATGAGCTCAATTAGTTCTGATTAGAGCAACTGGCTCAAAGATATCAAACATCACAGTGGAGACATCACAACCCCAGAATTTATTTCATCCTGGACCAGGAGTTTCCATTAAAAGTCATCACTCCTTTAGAAAGAAGCTTAAATGAATAAGTATTTAAAAACACTAGTGGTATTTGAGATATGAAGTAATATTTTACACTGAGTCATTTTGGCCCCTAGTTTAACTCATTTAGATGATCTGTAATTATAAACCCAGCATCACAAAGATTTGATAGATTAACAATAGAAACATCTTCTGTTCAATTTAAACACACATGACTTATGAGACTGTCACATATGAAAACAGACACAGCCCAGTTTAACTGCACCGACGTTTCCATTCACTCTGTAACTCCATGTGCTCGTACTCCTCGTGCCCGCGCAGGTGTGGCTCTCAGGCTCGTGCCCGCCACCCCTCCCCCCAGCTACAAACTACAAACGCTGGCTGCGCGCGCCCGTCAACTAATTCATTGTATCATATTGAGACGAGAGGAAGCAGCGAACGACTCAGCAACTCCGCTCCGGCAAACCCTGAAAAAACCCCACTGCTAGACACAAACCGCAGGTAAACTACTTTCTATATTATCACACCGCTGTGAAGCGCTTCTTCTCTCGTATTGCTGGCTTTAGAAGTGGGTAGGTTTATTTTAAAAGTTGCTGTGAGAGGCCGCGGTATCAACGCTAGCGAGGCTAAGCTAACGGTGGCTAAGTTAGCTTCTCCACTAACCGACCTCGATTTGAACGCCGCTTCCGCAGTTGACACACAGTTTAGCTGAGGGGGAAACTGCTGTACTCTGGAGCTCCTGTGGCCGAAACACTGTGACCAGACTCCACTGAGGGCTTTTAGTGAACTGTGAAAACTTAAATTGAACCGTAAAGACCGGCCTAGATTTGCGACCCAGCCGGAGCCAAACAATGAGGCTTTTTTTCCTGCCTTGCCTCGACTGACCGGCGGCTTCCTCCGCTGCTGGGCGGACGCTCGTTTTTCATTAACGTGCTAAAGTCTTTAAGCATCAAATAAGCCGAGAACGTACTTTACTTCAACACCACAACCGCGATTTCTTATTTTGCAGGTTTTAGATCATGTCAGCCACAAAAGAGTCTTTACTAGTTTTACTTTACTAATGTGAGGTTTTGTCTCGTCCACGACTTCTCTGTGCGATGAGCGGCTGTGGCTCGCTGTTTGCTTTGGATCGGGGCCACCCAGCCATTCTTCCACTGCGGACACACTGGCCATCTGTTGCCTGTGTGATGACGCCATCTTTCTGGTGACCCACCCAGTGGCGAGCTGGGTTAAAAACAATGTTTGACTGAGCACTGGAGGCTCTCACAGGCAACTTTTCCTGTGAGGTGGCCGGTGGTCCACAGCTCGAGTCCCAGAGACAGACATGTAAAATGTTGTGTCAGAATCATCCATCGTCATATTTTTATCAGCCAGGCTTCTTGATGGTGTGATAGTAATTTGCATGCTTTTATAGGAGAGTAAATTAAAGCTATAGAGGTGGAATATTGGGAGGGAATGGCAGCCATGTACTTCACTGATAAGCTGGCATTTCTTTTTCATTTCAGCCTGAAAAAACAAGGGAAATACATTTTCCAAGATACAACAATAAATAAGCTCCCAGACTATCTAATCTCATTGCACAGTGTGAGTGAGGACTTGTGCAAAGAGGTTTTTGAATTTAACATTTGTGGATGTGGACAAAGTGGAATCTCTTATTTCTTCTTCTCTTCCCGCATAGAAAAGCCTCTGTAATAGCAGTTAATCCATCAGAAGATACTGTAGCTCCTTTCGCAGCACCTCAGGCGGGGGGAGGGGGTGGGCCGGGTTTTATTGCAGGTTTCACATGCTGTCACCCTTGAAGCTGTTTACTAAAACCATCCCCTCTCCTCTACTGTAATGGAGGGAGTTGCAGTGACTGATATCCAGTTTCATTTAATGCACAGTTGATCAATTTGGTCAAAAAGTCTCCTGATAGTCACGGGCTTCTTCCCAATACACGTCGTCACTTTGACAAAGACGAGCTTAAGACTGACTACAGTTGTCTGGCTGGTAGTAATTTATCCAGTAAGCATATGAAGTACATTCTCTGTGGCTCTGGGGGGTTTGTGCTAAAGAGGTGCTTTTATTTTATTGGGGAAGTGAGCATCTTCTTATCCTCCTTGAAAAGGTAATTTCATCGTCCCAGAATTCCTCTGTCGCCTTCCTTGATCAGCATTTTGTGATCGCAGTGTTTTCCTGTGCAGCAGTTTTTTGTCATATCCTTAATGGTCCACCTGCTCAAGCTATGTAAGTTTTTTGATTGTGTGTTTATTCAGGCGCCTCAGTTGGCATTAACAAGTAAGCAGGTGGTTTGAATGGATCCTGGTTTGTCCTGAGGTCTGAAGGCTGCTTCAATTAGCAGCATGATCAGTCTTTAAAAATCAAGCTCTTGAGCACACACATGTTGTAGCTGTCATCTTCAACATGTAGTATGGACAGTTCTGTTAGCGTGCACAGATCGCCACCCAGACTCCACAAGGGGAGATATTTTCCATAGCATGTTTTTTTTTTTTTGCTGTTCCTTTCAAAATAATGGATTCAAAATTTCACCTCCCACAGAAAAGCTTGTCAGGTGTCAGAGGAGAAACACCTGCCAAGTTTCTGTCAGAACCTGAAATATTCATCAGCCAGCAGTCAGTCAGCCGTCATTAAGCTGGGGCTAATTCTCCACAGCGAAGGCGGCGTGGGGTATTTCCTGGCATAAACACACACAGCTTCAGATGCAGCTCTTGCCTGTGTGGGGTTTTCTAAAGGACAGGCTGATGAATCATCACACTCACAGTAACCATTTTAATAATACATCTGAAGCTGTGTCATGCAGGGAAACAATGCAGGATGCAAACTTGGTCAGCGAAAACACCTCAGAATAGTTTTGTGTGTTGAAAACTGCCTGTGTGGACACATGAGTGGGTTTGACTGGCAGGTCTGCTGTCAGTTTGAGTTTGATGGGCTGACAGTTTACAGGATCCCAAAGTGGGGTCTCGATTGAAAGACAAGACAAAGATCAAACGTTTCCTTTGTTTAAAAAATGCGCTGCTTGTTCAGTTCAGTAGCAGAAAAGATTTCACTGTTGTTGTTGTTTTTTTTCCTCAGCGCGTGGAGCATGAATCAAAGGTGTTGAAATGAATCTCTAAATGTGACAGAAACGTGTCCCCCAACTATCAGCTGTGGTTTCTCTTGAACAGTGTTCATCACAGGAGCGTTCCCTCTGACTCTCTCTCTGTTAATTTGATCCTGTTGGGGTTATCCCGCCTCTTTCCTCATCCGTCATTTGTCTGTGTCTTAATTTCATCTCATGGTATTGTGGTCCTTATTACCGACCAGGATTTCAATCAGTGGAGTGTCTCTCAGTTTGTTGTTACAGGGGCCGTCACCATAGCTTGCCCTGCCAACCCTTTCTTTCCTGAACACTTAACTCTATGCACAGCACTGTAATGTGGTTATTCACAGGCTGTACTTGGTGTTGCATCATTTCCATCACTTCACACATGCACCACTTCCAATGCTTGACAAATCTGTTAGATTTCTGTGCTGGCTCTTTGCCAGAGTGTCTGGCAGCTATGACTAACATATTAGCAACAGCCCAAGACGATGCGGCGTGTGGTTGGTGGTAATTTCACATTCTGTTTGTTGGTGCCATGTAGATGCAGCTCGGGGTGCCAGGTCTGAGTGAGCGTTCACTGGAAAATATCTGGATTTTAGAAAAGGAGTAGTTAGGTTTCAAACTTATCACAGATTTTATTTATTTTTGCATTGTTTAAAAATGGCAGGCTCTCTCTGACCTGACAAACCTGAAGCTGACTTGTACGGTCATTTAAAGATTCAGCTCTTATTGGACAGGTGTAGTACTCGGGCCTAATAGAAGTATGTTTTTCCAAGTCTTATGATCGTAAATGATTTAAATAGATTTTTTTGTTAGCAGGACTTGGCCCAAAAGTCCCCTTAAATTAAGTTGGCAATAGAAAATCTAAAGCATGATTGAGACTTGAGATAGAATTATAATCTTTTATTGCTTTTAATGATCTTGATGCTTTTATCTTGTTTGGGTTATTGTAATTCTATATTTACATAAATTGGCCAACACATGATTATACAGCTTCAGGGTGTCTGGAGCTTGAGGTCTTCTGAATAGACTCTGTTGATTGTTTCCAGTCAAGGCTGAAGTACATGGCTTTGATTCTGTTTTGCAGGTTTCTCTTAGCTATTTAATCTCTACTTCTGGCAGCTTTATTTATTGTTTGTGGCCTGTGATTATGTATTTGACTATTTTGATTTTTGTTCTACTTCCTTTAATAATAAAATTTATTTCTTTTCTGGACACATGAGTCAAGTGATTGTATTCCGTTTGCTACTCGAGCGGTGAATCAGCAAGATTTTGTCCTGGCTCAGTTTGCTTGGTACAAAATTATGGACCGTCTTCACTAATGATTATTCTGCTACCATAGCATTTACAAAGAAGTCTGTGCTGTGGTACCATGCCCCAGACACAACAGTCTCCTTTGCTAATGGAGATTTTCCTGTTGTGTTGCCGTCTTGATGCACATTGTTTCCTCTCGTGTTGTGTTTTGTCTCGGTTATGTTCTTGTTAAGTGTTTTCCTGTAGGCTTTTTAGAAAGAAAAGGTTTACATACCAACTTGGGAATTTATAGTTTGATCCAGACATTGATACCCAGCTTTGTCTTATTGTCTGACTCCAGACTCCTGATGGCTGTTAAGCAGCTCTAAAGGAACAATTAGAAAAATTAGTGCCCTTTAATAACTTGCTCATAGGCACCAAGGTGTCATTTGTTGAAAGGAGGGCACATTGTTATTTACCCATTTCAGCCGCTGGTCAACTGGTTCAAACATTGACCATACACCCACCTCCAGGCTACAACTGCCCCCATTTTTGTCTTTTCCTTTTTCCTCCAGTCTTGGAGGGATGGTCTAATCTTTTTTGACACGACTGTCCTACTTAGACTATTCATCTACAATTTATGGGGCGCTTGCAGCACCTCACGGTGCTTTGGTGCTTTTCAGGGTCAGAAAGTAATGAGACCCGAGGCAGAAAGAGGCCGCGAAATTGAAAGTCAATTTTATTAGGGAGCAATAACCGACAGGAATCATTAGAGTGCTTTTGTCTGTATTTTAATTAACTCATCGAGCTGTCACACTTTAAATATGAACGTAAATAGTGTGCCCAATGGGTCATAGTAAGTGCCTTGTGTGGGAGCATGTGTCCTGGGAACTGTGTCCAAATGTGCTGTGGTTTAGAGAAAAGCAAGTTTTTCATCAGAAAAGGACTAAATACACAACCAGAGGCTGAAGAAAATGTAGGAAGCACGGTATAGTTTGCAGTGGCTGAAAATGCCAGCTGCACACAAACTGCTGTATGGACGAAAAATAAAACAAAAGACACAAGGGGAAGTAGGACGGACTGTTTGAGGCCAGGCACCATCTTCTTATTCAAGGCCTTTGCAAGATTGAAACTTGGCAACAACCAATTAATTTTGTATTTCAGTGAAGCAGACCCTCGTGATGTCCTTGGTACCTCAGATCTCCGGTCAGAGGGGCGAGAGTGACACAGGGAATTGAACCTCTAACCGGGGTGGCGTTGGCGCCATGTTGCAGCTCAGACGTCAGGGAGTTTGCCGTCCAGCAGGCCTCCAGCTGACTGCCTGTGATTGAGATAGCAGGGTAGAGAAACATGATTGACACTGCACAGCGCTGCACCTTCTCAGATCAAGGAGGAAATAAGCCGTCAGGAGTTTGATTTATCACCTGCTCTCTGTGAGGTCCTGCTGTCCTTGTGCAGTTAGTGAGCACATAGTGCATGTTCTGTGTCAGTGTGAAAGTTGTGTCTCTGCGGCAGTGCCACCATGACAAATGAGGCACGTTTGATGTCTGCGTGCTGAATAAAGTGATTGTGCTTCTGCTTCCACAGCCGAAACTGCAGCTGTGTGGACACAGTTCCTGTTCATGTATGAAGGGAAATTGCTGTTTTCCTGTGTGATGTTCTGATCACACTCTGTTGTTGGCAATCGTTGGCGAGAATTGAATAAAGCCAAAGCTTGTGAGTCTAATTCAATAGAAAATCCCAAATCATTTAGACCTAGTTCCTGTGTTTGTGACTTTTTGGAGAATGCCATTTCCTCGTGTGGCGTGATCCAAGCTGCTCTCAGCCAATGACACAAGACGACATGACACTCATTTGCCCCAACTTCCTCCAACGGGTTGAGCAAGCTTGTTCTCCTCCACCCACACTGACACGTCTGGTGGGTCTTTTACCGTCATGAGTTACTGGAACCTCAGCTAGTTTTTACTTCCTGGTAGCTCACATCTTTCTGCGCTGTGCCGTAATGACCTGTGTATGTTGACATCTGTATGTTGTAGAGTGAGGGCGGGACAGGCCAGTGGCACAATCTTAACACGGCGCCCTCTACCCAGTTCTTATCCTGATCTCGACTTTCTTAATCCTCAAAAAGAGAATTGATCATTTTATAGTGACATCACAGGACAGGATTATAAATAATAGAGGGTCTTTGTTTACTTTTGTTTTTTGACCTGGGTACTGTTTTATATCGTGTCAGTCTTTGACTTAACAAACAAGAAAACAACAAGAAAATGTTTGTGATTTCAAGTTTCCATTTACACATACTGTCATTTTTTGGCTGACAAGCTCCCAAATATGAAATGATTCCTGTCCTTGTCACGCCACTTATGCTATTATTAAATAAGCCTCAAGGTTTACACCACTTCCTTATTTCAAGGAAAATACATTAATCACAAGTATGGAGACCATTACACACCTGTCTTGGAAATTTTTTTTTCGTATGCCATTAATCATCCCACAGCCCCCTGAGAGACTCTGAACTGAAATTGAAACCTGCTTTTTTTCCAGCCATGTGGTTAAAAGTGTTACGTATGGTGTTGCATGGTGCGACACCCCTGCTTTCATGTCAGACATGTTGCACATTGTTTTCATGTCTTCTTGAGTCTTGATGCTTAAAAGAAACAGTTAAGCTACATCTGAGTTGTGAACGTGTGACTTTGAACAGTCAAAGGCTGTAATGGCTGCACTTTGGACTCTACTTTATTTCATGCTTTTCCTATGGCTCCTCGATCGTAACCTCTGCCTCCTCCTCTGTGTCGTCCTACAGGGATGGCAGCCATCCGTAAGAAGCTGGTGATTGTCGGGGATGGAGCTTGTGGGAAGACTTGCCTCCTGATTGTCTTCAGCAAGGACCAGTTCCCCGAAGTCTACGTCCCCACCGTGTTCGAGAACTACGTGGCTGACATCGAGGTGGACAGTAAACAGGTGAGGCATCTGCAGTTTCTGTGTCACTACTATCAGTCTGTCTACCACCTTCTACTTCTACATACACAGAATATCTTAAATGAACAAAAGAGAGTTTGCGTGTTTTTCCCACATGATTGAGTCATGTTCTGGGGTTTCTAACTGTCACAGCACATCTCTGCCTCTTCCAGTCTTTCAGTGCTTCTTGTGCTGGTATCAGGGCTAATTTTGTTCCCGGGCTGCTTAATCATGCTCAACACTTTAATTCTACCTTCAAGGCCAAGTGAGCAAGTGTTGATAAAACTCCACTGCTCCATTTTCACATCTTCCCTCGTACTGCCGCCGTCATCTGCTACGTCTGGTCTTCTACAGATTGTTTTGTTTGAGCTGAGTCACAGTGCTTCATATTCTATTCCAAACATTTCTACATGTTTCTGGGTCGTCTGTTTTAGCTAAGGTACCGTTTCTGTGCTAACTCACACTAAACAGGAGTCTAGTTATCCATTTTATTTTTCATAGACAGATACAGGAGGACACATTGGTGATAGCGTTTCTGATTCAGACATAAAAATCCTCAGTAGTTAGAAATTAGACCGATAGATCCTCGTCTGCAGTTGGACTCCTCGTGACTCCCAGGTTCATGATGTACTGTGTGTGTGCCGCTCTGGTTAACTGCGGCACCCAGCCCAACTCTTCAGCCATAAATCCTCACGACCTCATTCTGGGTTAATGGGATTCGGGGACGTCTCGTCTTTATTGGCTGCTTTGATTTCTGGCCTTCTGTGCTGCCGAGGACGACACGGGCTACTTCTTGTCGAGTGTCACACATTTCTGAATGTCTTGATCTGGTTTCCTTTCCTTATTTAGCCCTGCAGTCTGCTCGCAGAGCTTTTTATGTCACTGTCACATTCTGTGCTTTCTGCCCTGTGAGCACCACTGTATTTATTAGGGATGGACGTGCTGCTAATTTGACACTAGAGAGAGGTCACACCTGTGTCAGTTTCACCAGCAGCCAGACACTGACAACAAAGGGTGTTGACATTAAAGTTGATTGTTGAAGCTAATTATCAGCTGTTCGCCTGTTAATACCATTACTTATGAATGAAGGAGACCTGTTCATTTGAGATTTAAGTCCACTTCAAGCACAACACTTTAAGCATGACCTTTTTTTTTTCAAACTATATTTAAATGTTAAATGATTAAAAGGTAGTATTTTGTCATATATTGGTCTGAATATTTCTACCATTCTTGTAAGAGGGTTTGTATCTTAGCTGAGAAGGCTCTGCTTCGTAAATGACACCCTATCATGCATGGCAGTGCACACTTGCTTTACTTTACTTGTTTATTTGTATAGTAATACTCCTGAATCTGTCACCTGTATAAATTTGAATTTAAATGTGTATGTGAGCCAACTGTATGTTTGTTTGTTTGTTTTTCATATGTTTTCCTGTTTTATTTTTTGAAAATTTAATAAACATATTTTTTAAAAAAAGGTAGTATTTTGAGGTTGCCAAAACCTAAAGCATTTTCTCAGCATTGCAGAGATACTCTGCCTAAAATTCATATCTAATTCTTTGTTTTTCACCTTTTATACTCATAATTATTTGGAATTATGATGCACTAATTTCTCTGTCCTGTTTTATAGTCCTTGTAGTTCTTATTTATTGGCTCATTTATTTGCTGCCTTCAACGTGAAAGTTGTGTTAATCACGATGGACATGGTGTATGAACTCCTCTCCCTCCCCTTTCTTTCTCGTTCCCCTTTTCTTTTCTCCTCCGTCCTTGTCCCCGTCCTCTCTGCCCACAATGCCTCTTTGTGTCAGGTGGAGCTGGCTCTCTGGGACACTGCGGGTCAGGAGGACTATGACAGGCTGAGACCTCTCTCCTATCCAGACACTGACGTCATCCTCATGTGCTTCTCCATAGACAGCCCTGACAGCTTGGGTGAGTGTAAACCACACACACACACACACACACACACACACACACACACACACACACACACACACACATTCAAGCATGACATAAAATACCACATCTCTGTTTTTCCGTTCAACTCCCCTGTCTTTCCTTTTTCATCAGAAGTTATTTCTGGGGTCTGTAGATTGTGTAGTCATCCTGTTCAGGACACATTTCTACACACACACACACACACACACACACACACACACACACACACACACACACAGTGAGACTAATCATTTGTCAGCAGTGGCATGCAGCCATTCTGTAGAACAACAAGCCATGCCGTCTCTGTCATAATGATAATGAACAGCACTTGCCTGATCATATGAAAATGGCTTTGCATGAAATACGGTGATAAAAGCTGCAGATAATTAAAGTGCCAGGCATAAATTAAACAGGGCTGAAGGAGAGGGAGTCTCAATTGTAATCAAACAAAGGCTCATTGTACCAAAGCTTGTCACTTAGAATTGTCTTACATGAGCATATTTCAGACATTACATTTCTGTTTAAAGCGACTTTTTGCTGACCAAGTTTTTTTCAAACACTTGATGCTCAGTGGAGATATGGAGACTCTTCTTTGTGTTTTTTTCTTGTCTTGAGAAGCAAACTTATCTTCGCAGTGACTTCCGTTTTGAATTAAATTACTTTGTAAATGTTAGTTTAATCAAACTGCTCTCATCCTGTGATTTAACTCATTTTAAAGATAAGGTTAATTGCTGCGCCATCACACAGATTCTATTCTAAAGTTCCGTTGACAGGAGTAGCACCAGTGTTTCCTCCTGAACCATTATTCACTTTATTAGCATTTCCTGTTTTTTGTTGTTTTTTTCTTCAAGTGAGACAAACGCAGAGACACAAAACAGTGATGATTAGTGCAGCACTGGAAAATATGTAAATACTGTCACTGTTTCCTGTTTGAGTGATGGCTCCTGCAGAGATTATCCCACTGACAACCAACATCACCTTTATATTAAGTGAGATCTCTGGCCGATGATTATTAATCTCTTACCTTCTTTTTCCTTCACAGAAAACATTCCAGAGAAGTGGACCCCAGAGGTCAAACACTTCTGCCCCAACGTTCCCATCATCCTGGTAGGAAACAAGAAAGACCTGCGCAACGACGAGCACACACGCCGAGAACTGGCCAAGATGAAGCAGGTGACCTACTGCGTCTTCTTCCTGCCTCAAATTCATATGTAGACGACTTTTTAAATCCGACAGATCTGTAACCGTTCAGGATGTTAAATCTGTCCTGCTTCCATTGTCATTGATAGCTGAAGTCCAGAGCAGTTAACCACATTTACAGATAAAGTGAACGTGTTCCTAAACCAAACTGTCGGTTCTCGCTTCGCCCAACAGGAGCCAGTGAAGTCGGAGGAGGGTCGAGAGATGGCCGGCCGGATTGCTGCCTTCGGCTACATGGAGTGCTCTGCTAAGACCAAGGACGGCGTGCGGGAGGTGTTCGAGATGGCCACCAGGGCGGCGCTGCAGGCCCGCCGCGGCAAGAAGAGCAATAAATGTGTACTGCTGTAAAATGGCCGACACATTTGGACAGTTTTCACCCCGGGCCAGCGTACCCGGGGGCTGGGGCTCGGGGGGGGCAGAGGGATTACTAGACGGGAAACGGGAGGGAGGGGGAGAAAAGAGTGCAGTAAATGACTACCGCTATAAAATGGCTGTTTGTTGGACTGAATTTACCCTGGGACTTGGAATGGGGAAAGTTTGACGGAGAGGGACGGGTGGGTGGATGGATGGATGGAGGGGGGAGGAGGGAGCACAGTAAACGACTCCAGCTGTAAACCATCGGGCTGCAGGTTTTACCATCAACCAGCCACCGGCCGAGCGCTGGTACGTATTCAACCAACACTTAATCTGATCACGATGGACCATTAGAGGATCCTGGTCCTGTCTAAAAAATCTGGTAAAACTGATAAATTTGCTGGTGAATTCTGGGATGTGACTGTGTTCCGCGTGGCCTGGATGACTCGACAGATGGGTGGGGGCAAACAGACAGCACAGTAAACCAGTCCCACTGTAAAAGGCCACCAGTGGACTACTTCTCCCCAGGTGTTGGTACCTGGGACGAGGGCGAGGGTGGTGTGGAGTTGGAGGTGAGGGGATGGGAGGGATGAAGCGCAGTGCGTGGGCGGGACCATGACCAGTCTGTTCTCCACCAAACCATTCAGCTTGTTCCATGCTGTAGTTACCTGGACAGGTAGTTTGAACGGCTCCAGAAGTAGACAAAGCACCAGTCAACTGTTTGAATCCTGCTCCTCAAAATGGTGCTTTAACAATGTTGAGCTTGTCTTGTCGAATCAAGACAAAAAAAAAAAAGATGTAGAGAAGCGTCCTGATGGAGCTGCTGTGTCCAGGGTTCAACAGGTGGCCACGTGCCGTCAGGTGCTCAGGCTCGTATTATCACGCTCACATGTCCAGCTCAGAGCCATGGAGTCTGTCACTGTGGCTAATCCTGTGCTTACAGACGCACAGTGACAAACACTGAGGCCGACCCCCCCCCCTCAGATGACCTGTTACAGCTGCTTCCTCCTGAAGCCTTTGTTATATATATACAGTTTGAATTGACAGGAAATTTCAAAGTAAAAGCACATTTACATCTGATCTGTACTGAGGTTGCTTTGTCTACTTTTGGGCCCCCCCCCCTTAAAGGGCCTTTAACATGAATAACCCTGTAGGTGGCAGGTGAACATGGCTCCCACTGGATGACAGAGGCAGCCTCCTGCCCTGCACAGAACAAGCTGAGCAGACGGTCATGGCCCGGCTCCCGTCCCTTCCTGTCCCACATAGCTGACTGCTGGTGCTCATCTTCCCCTGGTTTCAGACCAGGACGAAGAACAAGGAGAGGAGAGTATTGTGTTTACATGCACACCACTGATCTCTGTATTTGGGACGAACGACTATTCCTTTTTTTGTGTGTCGGCATGTATAAAGGTCAAGTGTACAATAACCAGAAGTGGTTGATGTTTGAGGGGGGGGGAAGGTGCCTGAGATGAACCGTGTGATACATGTTGGTACCTGAACATCTGCTCTCACAGATTCACCTGAACAGACAAACCTCTGATACAGAACACTGTGCACTGAAATGCCAGAATTGTCAGGTAATCTCTTACTGGCCAAGTGAGAATTAACCACATTCTTTAAGTTGGGAATGTTTCATTATTTAAGGTCTTTCCATTCTGTAAACAGTGAAGGTGGTCGGCCATGTTTGGGCTCCGTCGCCCTGCCTGACTCTTCTGTGTTTCACTGCCAGGTTCAGGCTCTCTGCAGTGTTGTACCCTCCTGTTCTTCTTCCTGGTCTACAGGGAGGAGCCTGTTCCAGAAACCTAGTCTTGTGTTGTTGTTTTTATACTTTATTTCCTGCTTTTAAAAAAAAAAAAAAAGTCAAATATGTTGTCTATCAGTATTTAAAATAGGAGGTGGAAGACTAGGGGACCGCTTATGTGTCGTTGCTTTAGTTCATTCTTCTTATGTGCTTTACCTGAATTTTTTTTTTCTGATGATTTACAATTGGTTGTAAGACCCGTCAATCATCCCCTGCCAAATGCTGTTGTTAGGCAGTCAGGAGAAAGGCTGGCCTCTCGGCTGCCTGTCTAGAGCATCTAGGACCACACGTGCTGGCTCTTTTTCTGTTTGTTTGTTTTCAACACAAACTTGGCTGAAAAGACAAAAGGAAAAAAAAAACAATTGTAAGTCTCCTTATTATGTACAAATCATTTTTATTTCTACTTTTTATTGTATTTTTAAAATCCTGATTTTTGGATGCTGAAACCGTGACGTAAACAAAGGAACAGGAAAACCAAGCTGTATGCAAAGTCTGTAAATATGAAATGTGGGTTTGTTCATACTAGACTATACACACGCACAGGACTGGAAACCGTATTTGTAAACTAGCTTTGGTTTGTGTAATAAATTACTTTCTATAACACCCAGCTCCTATTCATTGTGGTCTCAGCGGGGGGGGGGCTTTAACTGCAATCAATACACATGAAGAATGAATGGAGTGATGTGATCTATGGTTTCATGTTGTCTTCAGGTTCAATAGGACACACAAGAAACACATCGAGTGAAACATAACAAAATGTGAAGAACAAGTTAAAAACAGTTCAGAGGAAGTAAAATAAGGAAAAACTAGCTTGTTGACGCCGTTTTTATAAATAGGAGAATTTGGCTTAAGCATAGACTGTATAAAATATGGACGTAGTGTCCGTGACGTCACCCATAGGTTTCTGAAGAGCAAAAATGAAGCAAATCGTAGTGCGTAGCCATCTTGGTAGCCTACCTCCGGTTACTCCAAATATGGACAAAGAGGTGGAGCGAGGGCGGGGCTGAGGCGGGTCGAATGAACGCTATTGGCTGAAAAAAGCCGCTTTATTCGAAATAATCAAACTAGCTACGGCTAACCAGCTAGGTTAAATGCTAAATATCGTTGCTAGCCGGCTAACCCCACAACGACCTCTTTCCCAAACTCAGTGACTAGAATTAGCCGGGGTGACGCCCTTTAGACCGTCAGTGGCTAGCTGTCAATCAAAGTGGTGCCACTTAGATTGACAGCTATGAATTGTGCATAATGATGTATGCTGTATATTTTAAACGAACGCCTTATAAAAAAATTCGCCCCCCCCAGAGTTGTCATGGAGTAGAAAAACAGCTTATGAGACTAGAGCCATGTTTTGAACCAGGCTGTAAATATGTTTTTTTCTGTCGTAAAATCTGACATTTTAACATGGGGCTCAAATGTAATTGACTCCCTTCTGCAGCCTGCTCTAGTGGTTATTCGAGGAACTGCAGCTTTTATGCACTTCCGCATTGGCTTCAGTTTTCAGCGCCGGAGGTTGCCGCTTGGGCTTAAGTCAAGTAAATGTGAATTTATTGATTTTTTTTTTTTTTTTTTTAGGCCAAAAGCAGGTTTGAGATTTAGGCTGGAAATTTGAACCATCCTTTCTCTTAATGTGGATTTTTAGCATCTGCATTTGAATCAGTCTTCCTCCTCAGTGTCACAGCTGAGCTTCAGTCCAGTGTTTCCAGTGATGGCGGCTCCTGTCGGACACTATAGATACAGATCATTGTTAACTAGTGAAGCATGTCGAGGCTTTTAAATCTTCCTGCTGCAGAGCCACAGATCATTGCAACAATAAAATCCCACCGCAGCCTCTTTTGATTGGATGAGAGTCCCACGCAGTCTCATCTGACCATAAACCAGCAAAGACGAGGACGTGAGTGAACATGGCCGACTTTAAGAGCTGGTTTTTAAGATTTCAGCAGAATATTAAAGCGGCCAGACGTTTTCAATTGTCAGCTGTTTCTCACATCGTCCTGGAACACTGGAAACTCAACAAAGCTGCAATGAAAACTGTATAACAAGAAATACTAAAATACTAAAATATGATAATAAAAAAGTAACATAATTGTAATCTTAAGAACTGTAAAGTTAAATTCAGCTGAAGTAAATTAAGCTTCTGCTGTCGCTCTTTAAAGGAAAGGATTTCTCATTCACTTCAACCACTGCAGGTGTTGCAGCCAGGTGCGTTGGTCCTGAGCAGGAAGCAGCGCTCACAGATCACAGTGAGTGGGCTGTGGAGGTGAGGCGCTCGCAGCCTGTGTGGGACGACGCTGTGGAGTGAGGTGGAGAAGCTCTGTGAGCAGCAGTGAGAGCCTGGAGTTGTGTAAGGCAGCGCGGAGGAGTGGACATCCCAGAATAACCTGATGGACGATCATGCTTTTACACTGTGACACATCTAATACTCTGGAATCAGGAAGGTGTGAAGATACATGGAGTCACATTTTTACAACTCATCTCTGTGTCTGACTGAGAATTTAACACTGAAGTCATGATTTATTAACACAGCCAGAGTGATAGAGAAGCAGAGACAGGTGTCTTCCTGTCTGATGCCACTGTGGAGGACGAGACGACACAATGAGAGAAAAGAAAAACAACCACTTTGACCACTGTTCACAGAAGTAACGTAGTGAAAGCAAACCTCAGGGGACAAAGCATGAATGCATGTGAACTTCAGTCTCGAACAAGTGTTGTTTGAATCTACACTTCCTGTGTTCCCACTCTTCCTTTCCTTACATCCTGCTCACATCACAGGTCACACTCTAGTTTCCACGTTTCTACATCAGGGACGTGACCTTGGACGGCTTCTGTAGAGTAAGAGCCTCGTGTGGTTCGAGGAGGAGGAGGAGGAGGAAGAGGAGGAGCAGGAGAAGGAGGGGGGATGAACAGGGATGGAAAATGGACGGATGGAGCAGGTGGAGGAGGAGGAGGAGCTGGAGGAGG
>JBBMOC010000358.1:53987-73943 GCA_037975185.1 Centropyge bicolor
GAGGAGGGATGGATGGGTATGGAACATGGACGGATGGAGCAGGTGGAGGAGGAGGAGGAGCAGGAGGAAGAAGAGGAGCAGAAGGAGCAGGAGGAGGGATGAACAGAGATGGAACATGGACGGAGGGATGGAGCAGGTGGAGCAGGAGGTGGAGGAGGAGGAGGAGGAGGAGGAGGGATGGATGGGTATGGAACATGGACGGATGGAGCAGGTGGAGGCTGGTGATGGACTATAAGAGGAGTCGTGGGCGGATGTGAGAGGAGACAAGAAGTCAGCTTGTGCCTCTCTGGCTGAAAATGACTCTCTGCCAAAGAGGAGCTCACTGAAACATGAGAGCATCAGGCAGAACACGGTCGGCTGAGCTGAACGTTACTGTACATTATCACTTTACATGGTGACAACACGCTCCATAAGATGGTTCTGTCACTGCGGTGCAGCAGAGACACTCCTCAACACTGGACGGATGGAAACACTTCCTGTGGCCTGGAGCGCTGGGAGCGTCATGTGGATGAGAGAGTAATCATTCGATACGACCACGATCAGATTTGTACCAGATACAGGAACAACTTCATCTCTGAGGCTAATTTAGATGCTTGTTTTTTAAGCGTTAGTTGTCGTCCCTGTGGACCTGATTGGCTAGAAAAGTTGTCTAATTCTTCTTCGTGTGTCCATGTTGTTTCTACGTTACGACTTCAAAATCATGAAAACGCTGAAGTTGAAGAAACAAGGTGCAAAAACAACCTGCTTCATCAAGATTTACATGGGAGAAATGAACCAGTCGCAGGGTTCTGTATCCACCATTTTTCAACTGTTTTATTTTGGGCCCCTGTCGAACCAGGAAGTTGTGCACACACAGTCTCACCATGATGTCAGATTGTCTTCAAAGCTCAGGCCTGGTCCTCATGCAGCTTAAATCAAAGATGGCGGCTTGTCTCAAGGTAATTGATAAGTTAATGTATTGATTAACTTGATTCCTCAAATACAGGTAAGTAGCTGCACAAGTCTGTTGAACGTCACATCGTTTGACAAAGATATTATTGGACCAAACTTGAGAGTCACAGTCATCACTTCTTTCAGACATGAACTCGTGTCTGCAGCAGCTCGAACACCGCTCAGAAGAAGTGACTGGGCCTCTCTGGAGACTCAGAGCGAAACCAGCGAAGAGGAAGGAAGGAAGCTCGTCAGCGGCTGCTCCACCCAGAGCTGCTGCTCCAGCACCGTGTCACACACACCCTGCCTGTGGTGCAGCACATGTGGAGGAGCGAGCTGCAGGCAGGGAGGCTCATCTCCGTGTCTCCCGCTCTGTCTGTCTCACCCTCTGTCTCTCTCTCTCTCTGCCTCATCCTCCGGCTGCAGGAGATGAATTGCTCCTCTCACAGCGCCACCACCGTCTTTATATACCGGCCTATTTTTAGCCCCTCACAAGCCCAACTATATTTAACCAATATGAGCTCATCGGCCGCGCGACTTGTCCAATGGAATGAGAGGGAGAACAGGGAGCCGTCCAATGGGAGGTGGTGAGGGGGCGGGTCAGACAAGAGCCAATCATCTGCGGCGAAACAGGCGGCGACAGAATGAAAGAGCAACGACCTCTCACTCTGCTGCTTTTCCAAGATACCAGAGAGTGGCTCGTTTTCAAGATTCCACTAGTCTCAATGAGACCGTTCATTTTCTAATGCAGGGTTTAATTCTACAAAGCTAAGAGGTGATATTAGTGCTTTCCAGCCATATTAACAGAAATGAACATGCTCTGGTTAGTAATAGTCTGATTAAGCACTTTTAATTTCAGTAATGACAAAATATATATTTTTTAGTTTTCAACAACAACAAATATTCTGGTGAAGCCAATATGCTGTGATTCTCTCTGTATTTCTGTTCCCCTGACCTTTCAAGTGCCATTTTAAAGGTTGTGTCCTTTGAAGTCAGCAATTCAAGGCTGGATATGTCAAGTCCACCCGACTCCAAAGGCTCCTATAAATACAGTGTATTTGGCCTGAATTTGTTGGACATGATGGTGTTTGTTAGTTTTCCTCTAATTCATTGTGTCGCCCAAGGATTAATTTAAGATGATGTTAAAGGCAGGTAGAGCATCCTCTAATAGCAGGAGGCAACGGTTCCACAATTAATTCCCCCTTTTGTTTCAACGTGACATTTTGAGACCCACCAGCCAATTTCAGAAAGAGCTTTCTCAGTCTGGAAGTACAGATCAATCCTTTACCCAAACACAGTAACTCTGCCTTTGACTCATTTAATTGTGAAGACCCAGAACACGATGCTGCACTGTGTTGAACTCTGCATTTTCAAATACTGATGACAGCCGGATATTTATGCCTGTTCTTGCATTTTATGGTTGCTGCCATTATGTTAATACCAGTGTGATTAAATTTGACCTTGCCTCTTGCCCTTAAATGAGACAGGCGTGCATGGACCAGCTTGCGTAGTTGCAAAAATTCAGTTATACTGACTCTATGATCCTACCTGGTTGACCAGGCCATGACATATGGTTGCACACTTTTTGACCAGAAATGAACATTATTATTAAGTATGTCATATTCCAGTCTAAAATAATCGGGAGGTGAAGGAGGTCTGGTTAAAATCATGGCCACCATCACCAGTTCTTGTTTATAAATCAGGTGATTTCAGGACAAATATCTTCCACGTGAACACTATTACAGAAAATAATGACTGAGGGAACACATGCTGGATCCTGTTTACTAACTCATGGGTCACGGGGGGTGGCATGATGTCGCCTGTAGTTCCTTAATGTGTGATAAGACAAGACAATTTGAGCATCAGACTGAAACATTTTTCCACAGGTTTAACTGCTGTTGCATTAAAAGTACAGTGAGAGTGATACCTCGCCTAACGGCTGTGCTATGCATCATTTTAATAGACGATCTGTGCTGATGACTTTGGACTGCAGGACTCTGTCTGAGGTGTGTTTTCCTGTTCTGACTTTGGAGGAAGGATTGCCCTGTGAGTGTGACTCATCCCTATACACCCACCGATTCTGTTGTTTCCCAAAGTTTTATTTTTAGCCTCTGGAGCCTCTGGACACAGTTTCACAGTCTCCATGACACATTTCACTTCAACAAAAACAAACAACTCAAACTCATGTTCCCCGCAGTCGAAGGCAAAGATCACTCAGTATTTAACTTCAGTCTTGCTCAGATGGTTGAACCACAGTGGTTTGACTTCTTATTTAACCGGTGATTCTCTCCCGGACAGTGCTCAGCTCCGGGCGCGCTCCCGTCAGCCGCGCCCCCACACAAAAGGTTCCAACACATCAGGGCGGGAGCGCGCAGGACGCTCAGACCCACACCCTCCAAATCCTCACTCCACCCTGTCTCCATCACATCTGTCAGAGAGCTTCAACTCACATCTGCACTGAAATCAAACAATCACACTGAAGGGAAAATAAATAAATGAATAGATCAAATACTTGACCAATGGGAAAGATTAATGTGTCATTACAGATCATTTCTGTCTTTCTTTAAAAATACCATGTAAAAATATCCTTTTAAGAATAATTACTAGCATAAAAAATGACAATAAAAGATTTGTTGTTATTGTTGTTACGCATAATAAGTTGTGAATTTAGATAAAGATGATACTGTATAAAATCAGAATCCAATCTCTAAATGTCTCTCTTAAAATCTTTTCCCCAGTTTAAAAAAGCCAAAACAATAGAAATGAATCCCTGCAGGGTCTTATGTCATGTTCATGTAATTTTCTGTGTGCTGATATATTTTTAAAGTGTCTTATTAAACATATTATAATGATATATAATGTACATATATCCCCTCTCTCAGGTACAGTACAATAAATTTACACGATCTCTCACTGACCTCTAGTGGTGAAATGTTGTCATTACATCTTGTGTGTGTTGAATCCAGTCCAACACAATTTGCTTCTCTTCTTCTCTGACTTTGCGACACTTTTTCGGGTTTGTTGTCTAGAAATGTTCTGACTTATAACTTAGGCTAAATGGAAATTTACAGAGCTCCTGTTTTATACACGAAACCAAGTGTCGGAAGAAGTTTATTCTCGCGGAGTCTCGCGAGATTCGACTTCATCAAACAGGTGAACGGCGCGAAGAAACGTAAGATGGCAGCACAGCCTCACCTGAGAGAAGGAAGCTGTCATCAGTCACTGAAGGGAGCAGATGTCCCCGGACTACAGCCATGTTCTGGTGAGATTTGGTTTGTCCCATATTGTTGTTGGGTTAAGGCTATTTTCTGGTCGCCTTAAACCTCTCGATGTGCACGAAAGACCAACAGAATAAAAAGTAAAATAATGTAAAATTGCACTCTTGTACCAGCTAACAGTTAGCTTAGCTTTAGTCCCCAAAATGACTGCTTCATATTCATATCCTTTTAAAGAAATGTCTATGTGCTGTATTGAGTCTGTTAGAACTTTATTAAACTGGATGAAAAGATTAAATAGATGTTTTTCATTTAAAGTAGACAAGTTGGTGTCACTCAGCTCTAATAATTAAACAAAGTATGTTTAATTAGTTTGAAGCCCTTAACTCGTAAAGGAAACGAGTTTAAAGGAGTTTAAATTATATTTGTTGTTTTATAATATTTGTTCAAGAAATATGGTCAGAACATGTTAAATGTAATACAGGACATGATATCAAAGCATTGGAGCTGTTAAAGGGGTTTAAAATGTCCATTAGTATCAAAAAACAAACTTTCTGAAATTAGCTTCTTCCTTCACTTTTCCTACAGGTCACAGCATTATTTTGAGGAAGTCACTCACTGTCACAGTCACATGACTGACCAGACAGAGGTTATTACTTTTTGACCCCTAATACACAATTAGTTGCAGGCAAACAGCCTAAAAAAACCCTCACTCAGTGTTACGAGAAACAGCCAAACTGATCATACATCACTGAGACCACTGTTACTCTCATATTCACTGTGAATATTCATATCAGCCTAAAAAGGGAGCATAAACCTCATGAAACTAAACAAACAGAAGAACAATATGACAATGAATGCTCATTAAAAGATGCATTCGCTCAACCCATGAAACACAGGGAATGTGTGTGAGTTAATAGGTGTGTGTGTGTGTGTGTGTGTGTGTGTGTGTGTGTGTGTGTGTGGTTTGCAGAGAACAGCCGCGGTAAGATCTGAGACCAGTAACGATCCCAGCAGCCAGAGCTCACACACTAATTGACTAATTGACGTCACTTGTCAAAGAGAACTGAGTGGCTTTTTGTTCAGGCTGGCTGGGAGGTCATTATTTGTCATTAACAAGCTGACTGATCAAGTGAGGTTGGTGAAGAGCTTCTAATTGTCCTGTGTTAATGACACGAGAGTTTTGGAGCTGCTGGTCCGTCAGTTTTATGGCGAGAGTTTAAAGTGGCAAAGGTGAAAGTGGTGCTGCTAAACTGACACTGTCTTTTTAATCTTCTCTTTTCAGAGATGTCATCACACGACATCTTCAGCAACATGAGCCCCTTCTGTTCTGTCGACCCTGGATCCTGAAGAAGACTCTGCCTCCGAGGTAGTTCAGTTGAATGACTTGTTGTTTGGCTCTGTGGTAGAAGACGGGTCAAATAAAAGCTTCATGAGATTCTTGCATAATTGCAGTTTTACTCACAAGCAATGATTAGATGATAAAATAAGAGGCAGTAAATGGTGACTCATTGACTCACATGCTCGAATGATGACTGCAGCGTCCACCGTTTCCTGCAGAGCTGTTGCAGAAGGGTTATTGCAAAATGCCAGAATATCAAACTTTTAACCTGCACTTTACTGTCAGTTTGTCCTAATTGGCAGAATCTCCACAGGAAAGCAAACATGAACATTCTCTCAGAACTTTTCTACTTCTTAGACTCTATATTTCCTGAACATGTCTCATTCCCCAACACTGATTATTCTGGATCTTGGTAGGAAAGAGCAGTCTTATCACAGACTAATGATCGTAGTAATTCAGACCGTTCACACTCAATAATTCAATAAAACACTAACAACAGACAATATCTGGTAGCACATGATTTTATTTTATCAGTTTATCTAAATGTGCAAGAACTGTCCTGGGTGGTTTGCATTGCCAAAAAAAGATCAGCCACCTGCAAGGACAAATTAAATTAAAGTGAACAAGTCACAACACTTACCTGCACTGTTTGATTGACAGGTGAGCCCGGGGCCACAATTAAAAAAACACAGCAATGAGAGGCAAACAGTAAAGACTAATACTACTAATAATAATGATAATAATAGTGATAGACTCAGGGATAATGGAGTCCAATGATATGAGCAACAGAAACATTTAGTGCTAATGAATAAAACATGAAGCTTTGGCAGCATCTTGCTCAAGGTCGGCCCTGCAGGGCACAGTGCCATCAGCAGAGGAGGGTGAGTCGGTCTGTACAACCACAAGGTGACTTCTCCCTCCTCTGTTAAATCATTAGACGACTTAATTAATGAGCAGGTTCCACCACATTTGCCCTCATCCAATTAAAAGCTGTATGAGGTTGTGTAAACACCAGGTTACAGGACATCTGATCATATCATTAAAGTGCTGGGTCATATTTAAAAATATCTGCGCTAATTATACAATAGAAGACGCGTGAAGAATGAATCATTTACGAATCAGAAATCCTTGGAGGGAGCATATACTTGCACATTTGCACGCAACCTAAATTCATTATTTATCCCGGAGAATGAATAAATTGTCCCCGCTAGCCTGTGATTGAACTTGAGCTGGTGAAAAATTCAGCCTGCGCTGCTTTACCCCAGTGAGCTGCCATCTAATGGAAATAGCAGAGCGGGAGAGAAAGCACAGGCTTTAATGATTGCATTTGGGTTGGAGGGTGGGAATAAAGAAAATAATGAGAAAGAGGAAAGGAGGAGACTTTGGTGCTGAGGAAGATAAAGGGATGGTTTGTTGTAGAATTGATTTTAAGATCTTACTCATTACTTCTAATGCTCTTCATGGCTCGGCCGAGGATTATACCTCCTGAGTCTCTCACCCCTTTATCAACCTGCACACAGTCGGAGTCCTGAGGCAGAAGCCTGTTGGCTTCTTTCAAGGCAAGACTTAACAATAAAGGGTGCTGAGCAGTTGCTGTTGGGCATCTCAACTCTGATCTGCCTGTCAAACCCAGCCTCCAGCAACCTCATGAAAACTTCTGAAACTCACAAAACAGACTCTTTTTTTTTTCACTTTAACTGGAGATCACCAGTATTACTTTTCTTATTGTTTCATTGTTGGTAAAAGCTTCATGTAATCAATTTTCTTAAGTGTTACATATTGTAAAGAAAGAAAAAAAAAAAGTCGGGGAAAGAAAAGAGTAAGTGCAACAGGATAAAGAGTGAGAGACTGAGAAAATGAGAGCGAGAGAAATGGGACTGAAGATGAAAGCTGATTTGTCTCTCTCATTTCCACTTTAACTAGGTTTTTCCCGGAGCAGTGAATAGGCATGCGTGCCTGCGTTTGAGTGTGGCCACAATGATCGGGGATCATGCTTCCTCCGCCTCCCAGAGAGAGAGAGAGAGAGAGAGAGAGAGAGCGAGTGAGTGAGCAGTCACATGCAGAGAGGAGCGAGGACGAGAGACAGAGCAGAGGAGAGCTGTCAAGCTGCGCGGAGGCAGCGGAGACACGACTTAGTTCTTTCTTGGAATACGTTTCTTCCTCATCCTCTGAAGCCCACAACAAATATCAACACACCAACACAGAGACAGTGAAGAGTGTGTGAGTGCTGAGGAGCAGACCTGGACGAACTCAAGCCCAACTCACTTGGACTGTAGCAGTGTTTGGATTCAGCATCTCTGTGGCTCAGGAGAGAGTGTGTCACTTCACCTGAAGGCGACACTGACAATTTGAAACTGTGTTGGCACTTGTTCGTCGGCTGAGTTCTGCAGGTTCGACCTGGAGGAGCGGGATGTGTTGGCCTGTGACAGTGGCCCTGCTGGCCCACCTGGGGGCCACCTTAGCGGGGGCATGGAGAGCTTCTCAACCACGGCTGCAGTTCACTCACTCCGGTAAGAGGCACCATTTCCTTTCTTTTCATTTACTGTCTAATGCATCTGTCACCCTCTCATTGTCCACACACACACACACACACATGCAGGTGACGGGATCACACGCAGCCTCTCAGTTTTCACTTTTCTTTGCCCACACACTGTCATGTGATACGTGGAGCACAAATTATACCTTTGCCTCTCCGTCTCTCTACCTGTCTCCATCTGCCTCTTTCTGTTTCTTTCCCACACGGCCTCACTTCCTCCGTCTCTCTAATCACCTGTGCTGAATTAATCTGCCTCCTGTCGTCAGGTTTAACCGCCCACCTCACTTTCTCCTCTCGCCATGAGGTCTGCTCAGAAGTGACAGAATTTAAGTGCTCGTTTAGTCTGTCCATCCAGCACAGACAGCAGCAGACTTCTGTTCCTTCAGCATTTGAAAATGGTTGCAGAATAATAAAGGGCAAAAAGACAGCTTAACATATTTGGGTCAAACTTGGGTCTCATGTTCAGAGTTTCGTCCATCACTTCTTTCAGTTGTTAAGATTTTTTGTAAATAAAAGTGAGCACACCTGAAACCTTAATGTCTCTAATTACACTGGAAAATTGGCAACACAACAACATAAGTTTTAATCATCAAACTTTTTATGTTCCTTGCCCTGTTGAACTTCTTTTTAGTGACGTAGACGTGTTCTCAGATCTCAGGAATCTTACTATTACTGCTTATGGACAAAACAATAAAACCTGAGTTGTAAAAAACAGGAATCAGACCTTTTCTTACAGCTTCTTTGGCAGAAACATATTGACTGACATATCAATTACAGTGCTCTCAGTATTAATAGCATTTCTTTTCCAAAGCAGATATGAAGCATAGTGAGAGCAACAGGAAAACAGATGGGGCGACATTTCATTGCCTTGAGATTAATTTCCTCTAGAAATCAATCTTTTGCCAACATCTCTGAGACAATTTGCCAATTAAACATGACACCCAGAGACACCCCCCCTGCCACAAACTGACTTCTTAACAGCACAGACACACCCTCAGGATCTGAAATCAAGTGTCTCTGTCTGTTAGTTTCAGTTATGGTTAACAAAAGAAATAGTTATCTGATGGCAGAAAGCCCAGATTCAGATCACCAGCAAATTAATTATTTCTTGGCCCCGGGCCGATCTGCCAACCCCCGTGAAATCCACGGACAGGTTGCTGGAAAAACAGACACCACAGAGCCTCCTCACAAATGAAAGATATGAAATTCCCTCTAGTTAAGTTGCACCTACTGAGGTAGAGAACTGATTTGTATGCTGGTTTATTTCACCCTCGTTCTCTTCATGTTAGTTGCCTTTGTGCAGCACGTTGCACAAACACATGCCAGTGTTGAAGGGTCTCTCTCTTAGACTTAGACTTTCTTTATTGTCATTACACAATATACACAGCAGTGCAAGTTGGGTAACGAATTTTCGATGCAATGGCTTCCAACAAAGAGTCAGCAACAATCTGTCAATTGGTGTAGTAAAAAATATGTAAAAAAGAGATATAAATATATACTATATATAAATACGGTGCTATGAGCTATGTATAGACTATATGTAAATGAACAAAAGTTATATACAGATTATTGCACAGAGCAAGTAGCAGCAAGTTGAATTATTGCACTAAGTAGTTGTATTGAATGTAAAAGTGAATATAGATATCTAGAATAAATATACAGAAAATATTGCACATAACAGAAACAGTTGAGAAATGGTGAACAATGACAAGCTGTTTTCTCGAAAATTTAAGTAAGATTTTAGGTTTAATTTAAATATTGAAATTAAGAAGTAATTGTCTGTAAAGCCAAGAGTATTGTCCATAGCAGAGTAATTTCCTTGTGGTGTGCTGAGTTGGGTAGATGAAGGAGAAGAAGAGGAGGGGGGGGGTGGCCAGTGGTTCCAGATGGGGGTGGTGTGTTTGTGTGTTTCAGTGGGTTTGTGGACGGTGGAGTGAGAGTGGACAGGTCCACTTAAAGGCTGATTGTTGTTGGCGCTTGTTATAACCTCAGCCTTATTGGAGAATGAGAGACAGATTTGACAGACATTGCATTTGAAGCTCTCTGAGACGTCCTGAAGCAACAGGACAGGGTTTGGGACTTTGAGCCTTTCTGGGTGTTTTGTTGTCAGGTTATGAAAAACATGACGAAAGTTGAAAGTAATGAGAAAGCAAAGGTCTGCATCTTCTAATTAACACAGGGTTTTTGGATGCCGTCTTTTGCCTTCTCAGCCATATTTACGGCGAATCACCCTCAAATTAAAAGCCTATTTGAGGCTTCCAGGCCTTTAGTTACGGTGAGATAAACTCATCTCCGGTTCATATTTACCACAGACACCGTGGTGGAAGAAACCAACTGATTACATGTTCTTACATAAGCCAAAACACAAAGGGTCTGTGAAGTGGATGTGATAAGGCTGAAGTCGACCGATTGTGACCTAGAAAGTACAGAGAGAGAGAGAAGGGAAACCTCGTCAGACTCTCCCAGGTGGGAATTTAGCTTTAATGAAATCTGAATGTGAAAATGTGAAGAGCTGCTAAAGTAGCTGTGTGTGTGTGTGTGTGGTGCATGTAGTTGTGTTAAAGTGGCTTTGAAGATATGGGCTTGTGTGTGTTTAAATAGAGCTGTCTCAGTTCCAGGATCTCTGCCCACCTCAGCCTTTGTTGTGTTTCAGTGTGTGTGTGTGTGTGTGTGTGGAAAGAGAACAAAACCTGAGCGTGTGATGTGGTGTGTGGAGGGATTGTAATGGGATTCATGTCCACTATCCTATGCTGTGCCTCTGTGTGTGTGTGTGTGTGTGCTCTCTCTCTCTCTCTGTGGGAGCTCCATGCTGTGGTCATTTCCCTCCTCCTCATCACGGAGGATTTTCGCAGACAGAGGGAGGAGATTTTTTTGGAATTGCTGTAATTAGAAAAGGATTTCAGCTCCACTTCAACACTTTGACACTGAGCTTGTTTGGCAGCTCGGAGACTTTGTGCATTTTGATTTTTCCTTCATCTGTCCAACTAATAGCTGACGACGGAGTCTGACATTTAGGTGAAGTGTTTACCATGTTTGGAGGAGCCGTGAAGCAGAAACGCAGTAATTACACCCGAGTACTGCAGCAGTACACAGATGAAATATGTTTGTGCAGTTTCACATCAGTAACTCAACCATTCTGTTAAATATCAGTTTGAAATACCACATAAGAAAAAAGACAGGAAAGAGGAAATGCAGAGAAATGATTGGTTAATATTTTATAAACACTGGTGTTTTGTAAACAAGAGTGTTAATCTCACACAAACTGTAATAGTGCTGCTGCTCTCTCATGCCAGCAGACACTGTGTGAAGGAGTGTGACCATTCTACATTCATGGTATCGGAGGAAAACTGTGACCGTACAACCAACCTAATCATTTCATACGTTTCACATTGTAATTTCCTCCACTGTCTGTGAGACTGCTCCGAACGCTGTGCTTTTAAAACACGTTCAAACCACACAGGAGAAACTCTGAAATCCTACAAACTCAAAGTGAGACCTTTTTTTTTTACATAGAAAGGTTTCACCTGCTGGCAGCGATGCACTTTTTCATTTAAACCTACCAGATGACACATCACACTGAAGTCTGAGCTGCATACTGATTCTAACAGTATGTAAGTCGTTTGGCAAAACTCTGTAAATGTACTCAGTCAGTGAGAATTCACTTTTTATTTGTTATTGATTGCACTGATGCAAAATGCAGAAGCTGCTCAAATCTAGGAAAAGTCTTAAAGAAACTGAAAAACCCAGAAAATTAGAAGTCGTATTTGATTTTTTGGGAGAAGATTTTTCTTCATTTGATTTTACATGTCATGAGCACTTTTCATCCTTTGTGACATCACATGACCAATGTCAGGTCGCACCAATGGTGTCACATCCACACAATGCTTTTGGTGACTATTACTGACTGAAAATAGAACTTTTGCTTGATTTAAGTAACTGTAGTTAAAGTAAAGATTCCCATCAGCTGCCGGTAAAACTGTGAGGATAGCAGAGGATGGTTTCGATCCATCGACCTCTGGGTTATGGGCCCAGCACGCTTCCGCTGCGCCACTCTGCTGTCCGTCACCCCAGATGGGACTCGAACCCACAATCCCTGGCTGAGGAGGCCAGTGCCTTATCCATTAGGCCACTGGGGCGTTGGTGATGGACCCTGTGAAGGAACAATGGCAGTGATCGGCTGTCTCTGTCTGCAGCACACACTGTTTTCATGTGTAGAGCATGTGGATCCTCACTGTCCTGCCGTGGACAGATTAGGACTATAAATCCTGTGCATTATACCAGTGATTATAATGCATTATAAAGAGTTTTAATATATGACAACTATGACCAGCAATCATGAAGTATTATAATACTTGACCCTAAAAGCCATTATAAAATGCTCTGTAATGTGTTATGCTCATTGTTATAAAGCCTTATGATGATTTATGAGTGTTTATAATGCTAGTTATACACGTTTATAAGCATATCATAAATATATGTATAATGCATTATCTACGTGGGAATTGTCAGTGAGTTGCCAACAGTTATAATGTATTATAATACCTGACCTTCTAAGTGATGATAAAATGCTTTATAGTGTGTTATGATTATTGCTATAAAGCATTATGATCATTTATGAGTGTTTATAACTATAGTTATTCAGTGCTATAATGTCATTATAACGCATTATAAATACATTTATAATGCGTTATAGATATAGGCGTCAAATAAAGTGTTACAGAAACTTCTTATTTGGACTTCTTGGGAAGTTTGAGATTCAATTGTCAAAAGGCACCAAAGTGCAGCGAGTCTTTCATCTTCATTGAAGCGCGCAGGAAATCGCTGAAGTAGCTCTTTAAGCAATTTAAAAGATTTATATGGCCGAGCAGCAGCCGCTGTATCATCGCTAGCAGAGGATGGTTTCGATCCATCGACCTCTGGGTTATGGGCCCAGCACGCTTCCGCTGCGCCACTCTGCTGTCAGTCCCCCCCCCAGCTGGGACTCGAACCCACAATCCCTGGCTGAGGAGGCCCCTGAGAAACAACACAGAGGAATAAAGAGAAACAGTCAGAGGAGGCTGTGAAGATGCAGCACATATAGAAGCTGTTATCTCTAATGTCATTAGAGGAGAGGTTCATGACATGACATTGATTTTACTGTGAACTATGAAAACAGCTTTGGGAGGTTTCTAAACTGTCTTATTTTGGCTGGGGGCTACAATAACAAACAGGGCTGATGGAGTCTGAAGACATGAACCTTTAGCAGGCAGGTAATGAGAGATGCTGTCAATCTGCATCATGGGAAGTGTAGGATCCAGTGTTTTTGGAGCTTGGCCCTGTACTAAGGACTAGAGGTCAGGATGTCTCAGGCTGTGTTGACAATTCTTTTAAAATCTGTCTGTCATGAGTGCAATTCTTACTCACTGAGTTGAATTGACGTTAGTGGTCAGTCAGTTTAAATCACGTCTGTCCATCATGTATTCATGTTTATACAAACTGTAAAGTACAATCAACTACTGTTTAAATGTCAAAAAGCATTTAGTCTGACAGAAGTCCTTTCACTGTCTGAGAGGTTTGTTCTGATTGGTGGAGTGTAATCAGACTGACAGACTGAACAGCTTCACAAAAAAACAGCTTTAAATACTTAAATACATGCCTGATTACCTCCTAACCCCCATCTCTCTCTTAATGACTAAATTATCCCAGTTATTCACTCAAACTTCATGTCGCCCAGGAGCGGGCTAATACACACACACACACACACACACACACACACACACACACACACACAAACTGGATACACACACACACACACACACACACACACACACACACACACACACATACACACACACACAAACTGGATACACCCACACACACACACACACACACACACACACACACGAGTATAATGAGTCCATTATCTTAGCCATTCAGTGGATGGTAGTGTGATTTTCTTGATGATAGATGGCAGTTAGTGATACAGTCTCTCTACCACACACACACACACACACACACACACACACACACACACACACATGTACATAAGTGACATTTTCCTGCAGAGCATTAGCTGCATTAGCAACATTCAAGAGAGTGCAGTTACGCACACATACATAGAAACAGGTCATATATACAGTTTTGCAGACACAGACAAACAAGTGTGTGTCGTTCTTTACCTACACACACACACACACACAGACACACAGACACACACAACCGCCTTCACTGCTGTCACACTTCCATCTGCAGCTACTTCATAAACTTACAGATTCATCGTCACAATCACAGAATAAAGCCCCACAAATGTGTGGGAGGAGGTCTGGATGGTTTATTAACTCAGTGTGAATCTATTTCCCCACATGGAGAGTCATGTTTTATTCATGCTGCATTCACATTGTGAATTGCTCTGCGATAGACATTTAATGTTAATCAGCCACTGGAGAACATTTAAATTGAATCAGATGAATTTGTTCGCTATGAATGGAGACATTGGCTTTGACCTTTGACCCCTGTGCCGCTGGTTGCTTGTGATGGTTGTAATTCAGGCATTTAAACTTATCCTGCTGTTTCCTTCAGTGTCCTTTTTGGATAAATGCCCAAATTATAATGTAAATGTAAATGAGTCCTTTTCAATTCCGTGCTATTAGCATGCAAATTGCCTGGTTATACTACACAGTAGATTAGTTCATCAGTGTCCAGATGCATGTTTGCTCATGTGCATGTTTGTAAAATTCAATTTCTTAAAAAAATATACAAATACAAGCTGCAGTTTATATGTATATATACTCAAATAACTTCGTTTTTGTTGTCTCCAGGGACACAACGTGCGAGGAAATTTAAGGCGCCATAAACAGCTGCTTTCATACAAAACCCAGATGAACCAGCTGTTGTCAATAAAGTAGAAGGTCATTGTGTCGCTGTGTTGTTTGTGAGAGAAACAAGTCTTCAGACACACACACACACACACACACACACCAGCAGCTGTCAGCTGATCTGGCTACTTGTTGGGCTACTAGAGCAAAGAAAAGCTTTTACTTCACTTCAAAAAACTCTTAACCTTGAAATATATCTTTGTGTATTTCTTAAGAGGCCAGCTCAGAAAAACAGGAAACACACATAAATGAGTGTGTTTTTGTCTTTTCCTAAGAAAAAAGAATATCAAATGTATGGGTTTGCATCACTGTTACTCACGGGTATTTTTTCCTGATAATTACTTTAAGTGTATATTGTAGATTAAAAAGTGAAGGAGTTCCATTTCTTCTTATTTTCTGTGTGAAAAGTCGAAATTTCCTTTATGTCTTTTGAGAACATAGCATGTATCTGTGCTTTGGCTGTTGTAATCATACAGTATTTAGGATGGGCTGATTCAACAAGCGTGTTATTTCCTCGTTGTCTTGGAAACCCGCACTTAGATAAAACTATAATTTAAGGTAAGATTCTCAACAGATGAGCAGCTATATGTCCCAGGATGTCGACATTAAGCCCTAGTTGTGTTTGTACTTTTCTTTGCAGTGTTGAGAAGTGGAGTCTGGTACATCTTCCTCCTTTTCCCCCAGCCTCACCTTTCTCTTCTCTCCGTGTACTAATAAAGCACAAAAGCCTTCAGAGTGGTATTAAAAATCAAGAGATATTTCATTATTCATTTATTCTTTCAGATCTGTTTCTATCTAGGCCAGTGCTTTCCAGGCTCAGGGCTGGGATGTTGCTGAGATGTGGATTTCACTGGGACGGTTATCTGGCACAGAATCAGGCTATTCTCTATTATTAATTTTAATGGAAGCAGTCCCCGATGTTGGCGCTACTATGGCTTGTCACTCCTGGAATCAAATGGCAGGTGTTTGCTCATCCCACACTTAAGAAGAACTCCAGTAAGGCGTCTCTTTTGCTTTGGAAGAAAACCTTATTTTGCTGGTATTTTGCACGCTAATTTGGAAAAATATAAAGTTTAGCTGTGACCCAGGCTCTTGAAAAGACTTTACTTCACTTTTTCCAGAATATTTGGAAGATTTTCTTGCAACCAAAGTTTAGGTCTTTACTAAGACATTAAAAACCTTTGATGAAGGGCTCGGTGCTTCTCTCTGGACAGAGCCAGTGAAAGAGTCTAATTACACCCGTGTTTTGGCAACAACAGCCCCTGACAACAGTGGACATACTGTAAATTTACCCTCCAGAGGTTTCTGGTGTTAATATTAGGAACTATCTTTAGCCTGAAGCCTGTAATTAAGCAAAAAAAAACCACAAGCTTCATATTTCTTCCGTGTCCCTCAAGTATTAATTTGCTCCAATCTGCTCTGCTGTCAATAATCTGGAGGCGAGTTTCTCACCTCTCGTCCCTGGTTCTTACTGCGCGTCAGCATTTCTTACCTGTATAACATTCAAGAGAGTTTTCACTGTTATTACTAGGGGCTTTAGGTCAAACACAATGAAAACTTCAAAAAACAAAAAAGAGGAAAAAGCAGCCAAGTGGTTTATTTATGAACTAAGGCTGAATAAATACATCAGTTAAGTCACATTGACTGGAAAAAGTTGAAGTAACTCAGAACTAGACGTCTTGGGTTGTTTCTCTCTTCAGCTTTGTGCAGACGTATATTTCTCACTGCATTCCTTTCACTTTAGCTGTATTAGGCAATTTAATCCACAAAGACACACTTGACTTGTTGGCAAGCTGGACGCCAGAAGTAGACGGGATCAACAGTGCAAAGAGCAACTCTAACCAGTCGCCTACCTCGTTAGCTGTAGATTAGTACACGGATGGAGATGCAGATGCTCATTCCTTTAATGAAATATCAAACTGTCTTTTTCTACAGTGAAGCCTTCATGTGCTCCAAACATCTGATCTTTAACCTCCGTCGTTAGCGATCTGACGTTCCCATGTCTGCGTAAACAAGAAGAAGCCACAAGAATTTGATTCTCCCTGTTTTGTCAGTGATGGAAAGATCAGACAAAGTGCCACAAAAGGTTGGAAGTCAGACGTCCGTTTCCTGTTTAAATAGAGCCGGGACTTATCAGAACACAGAGGATGTTCAGGCACAGATAGTGGTTTTTATCATCTGGCCAGGCTTTAAAGGAGGAATCGCTCATAAATCTCACCCTTAAAGCTGATTGTAAATATAAACTCAGTGTAGACATCATCCATCACCTTCACAGGACGGCTACTGTGATTCTTAAGATGTACAGCTATTGTTATTGCCCATTTTTCCAAAGCAAATGTCCAGGCAGCGTACGGACGTCTCCAACGCTTTGAGGCCGAGCCAAGAACAAGAAGCCACAGACAATTTAAAGACTGCAGTGATTCTTCTGTCTGATGGATGTGGAGATGCAGAACCTCCAGCACAGAGTTGACCCAACTCTTCCTGTATGGAGCTGAGTTGCTCACCAGCCTGTGAGGGAGCACAGTAGTGGTTTTCTTGAGTGTCTTGTCACCAGTCCAGGCCACTAAGCGTTGATTGTTTCCTCTTGGGAAAACTCAACTTCAGAGTCATAAACCTCAGCCTCAGCCTGGCCAGGATGACAGACAGATGTGGTGCTGACTTCACTAAATCTGAAGCTTTAAAGTCAAGTTTTTGGCCATTTTCACCAAAGACATTATGTTTTATGCTCGTTCATTATGAATGGATCGCAGTAAAATTCGACACATTGTTCTTGGAGTGGGAAGCTGCAGAATTTGTCAAGAAGTGAGACATAATTGAAAATACTACTATATAAGTAGTAAATATTGTATGTTCAAATTCTAAAATCAATTTTAAAGATTAAGAAGAGAGAATCAAGAACATCTGTCCATGCAGCTGTGGGCAAAGCGTTGAACCACCAACACTGTTACACTCCTACAGCAGACTGTGTGAACGTGAAGCAGAGAAAACAATGAGCGTTCTCAGTGAACCTTCTTAGATAAATACGAATGAAACAGTAAATTAGATTAAAAAGTAAACATTGAATGGACTCTGATGTGTGTATCCAGCAGCATACCGAGGCCCAGCAGTCTGATGATGATGAATAATCATACGCGCTGAGGTCGAAGGTCAAGCTGTCCACGTGGGTCTGGTCTGTCGGTGACACAGTCCAGACGTGGTTCATGGTGTGTGTGTGTGTGTGTGTGTGTGTGTGTTTGGGTATATGTTGAGTCCGTGTGGAACAGTAAGAGGCAATGAGTAGAGATCAGTCTGTGTGTATGGGAGTGGACCCACTGACAGGACCCTGGGATAAAGTTGACACATCACTAGATGATTCCCTTTTTTTAAAAAAAGTTGAAACATGTAGAATGATGAAATATGTGAAATTGATTAACAAAAATGATGAGATGATGGATGATGATGTAATTATTAAAACTTGTTGTTGTATCCTGTGAAGTGTGTTTTTAGCAGTAAACAACTCATCCTGTATCGAGGCTCTTAAAGAGGAAGCATATCCATGTTTCATTGTTCAACATGTACTTGGACGCACACGTATTAAAAGACATAAATGTCGGTGTGATGTCGGCTTAACAGAGAATGACAGTGAGGGTTCGCTCTCTACATGTGTGTTAGATGTGATTCAGTACATGTCTTCACATGCCTGCCCATCTGTGTGCCTATAGGCTTTGTTCCCAGGCCTCCCGCTGTAATTGCAACAGTAATTGGTGAAATGATAACCCCATTTCCACAGGAAATGTGCCCCGGTTTCCTCGCCCCCGCCGCCATCATCCCCCTCTGGTGGCGCAGCCGACAAAGTCCTCCCCCCGGGAATGTTGCACCAGACAGCGAAGGTTCCCTGGGGCTCGGCGAGTAGACGAACAGACGGACAAAGGCACAGACACACAAACAGAACAACACACATGTGCAGCTCACAAACACACTCACATGGACGACGCTGTAGGCTGAGAGAAGATTAATGATAAGTGTAGCTTATGTGTGTGTGTGTGTGTGTGTGTATGTGAGTAAGTCACTGTAAAACACCAGGAAAATAACAAAGTGGGACTCCCACGAGTGAGATAACGGCTGAAAGAGAGACGATTCTTTCATCATCCTTTCTTTCATTTCTATCTTATATGTCACTTATATTTCTCTGTGCCAGTGCAAACTCCTGCAAGACTTACACAACTCCTCCTATATCTGCACTAAGTCGGGAAAGTTTCCTCCCTAAAACTTGTCACTGTTCATAGACTGTGGAATAATCCAGCATTTACCTACCTGTCCAGTCAGGTGTAGGTCCGAGTGTCCTGACTGAATGGATACCTCTCCAAGTCTAACACGGATTCAGAACTGATATTAAACTGTTGACTGGAACTTCAATTTTAGCAGATAGAAACAACTGAGAAACCTTGAAAGTAGCTTGATTTCAGGCGACCTTTACTTTTAATCAGGAAATATGTTGAACACATTTATCATGGTCTTGTCTTGTGTGGCCTTTATCTGATATAATAACTAGCTTCCTCTATCGTTTCCCTTATGTGCATCTTATTAACAAAGTCCACGGGAAAAAAATTTAAATATCAGCTTTAAAATTAAATGTGGCAAAGCAAATTAGTTTTTTTGTACTGTATGGTTTTTAGCTTGATTTTTGGAGTGTGTTGTGATGAGAAAAAAAAAAAGTTATTAACTGGCAATAACAAAACAATCTCAGTCTAAACCAGGTTTGAGAAACAGCTGGATCACAACAACACAGAGGCTTCATCCTGGATTGGCATCTGTTCTGCTGTGTTTTAGCTTGTGTGCAGGTGTGTTTCTTCCTGAGAGTGTGCCGGCGCCCGGACATATTGTCATGTGTGTGTGTGTGTGTGTGTGTGTGTGTGTGTGTGTGTGTGTGTGTGTGTGGTGCGATGCAGGAATGTTCTTAGCTGTATCACACGCCACACATTTGCTCTAATCACATCGAGGCCCATCACAGCTCCCATGACCAGCAGCCTTTAATCTAATGTTCGCCATGGATAAAAATACCCGCCGCTAACACACACCCACACTTATATATGTGTGTGT